>ML210564.1:0-15337 GCA_004369085.1 Coprinopsis marcescibilis | reverse complement strand
TTTGTCAAAGAAATGAAATGGTGCAGTATTTATTTATTACCTTCTGGTTTAAACTGCCTTTCTACATATGCCACATCACTATTCTTTGGTATTGTTCTTTCCTCCAGCTTTTCTATCTTTTTCCAGGCTCTCGAAATATTTTTCAATTTTCTCCAGATTTTCTTGATTTTTTTGCATTTTTATCGGTGTTATTATGACTCATTTTATGTACATTTGGGGGTGAAACACATGTAAAAGAAGTGTAAAATAGCTGTACTATTATATTTAACATGATTTTTGCATTAAAAAGGGAATCTTGACTTCGACTGCGTGGATGAAACCACAATCCGTGGTTTCATATCCGTAACCGTATCCGCCAACAGCGGCATCCACGGTTTTGGCTGCGGGTCGGATACGGATCTTCCCACGCTAGGCCCTACTATAAATACACAGGGTGGCATGATCAATTATATTGGGCCACAAAATCGTGAAAGAATTCGATTCTTTTCCGATTCCTCGATTATTTCACGATTACTTACCTAGAGACTCCGGTTTTAGGAGCCTGGGACGTGGGATGCCAGGACGCCAACATCATCATTGCCACACCATCGGATAGGCGATTCCGGCGGAATTAATAACTGACCCAGGGCTTGGCAAGGGTGCCTATTTCTTGTCCATACTCAGCGGGATGAAACGCAGCGATAAGAGGGTGCGATGATTACATGCAAGCGTGTTCTATTGATTCCAGCTAGGCTACACGGTCAGTACTGAGTTATGCGGATAAGCTTCATGTTCCCAAGCTCTGCAGGATGTGGCGCAAGACCTCAACATGTCCAGACGGATCTGAGTCATGCAAGCCTCGCGTTCGCTTGACAGCTGCACCTCTAGCGATGAGATCTTTCCAAAAGGACGAAAAAAGCTCCTCCTCCCGCTGGGTGCCTACGTCCGCCCTGACCTCATCCCAGACAGCAGTGACAAGCACTATCTTCTCCAATTGCCTAACGTTGACTTGCGCAGCCCCGTTGACGCGATTCATGGAGATGTCGCACATGTAGACTATGCCCCCCAATGTAACTCCTCTTGTGTACCTACAGAGAAATTAGCTCCTAAGCATGTGTATACCTGCTTTACTCACTGTTTAGCCACCCATTTTGTGATTTGGGTGAGGTCTTTGGAATCTCCAGCACCCGTGTCGAATCCTGGGGTATCAAACAATACGACCTGCCGGGAGTCGAGAGCACCCTTGTACTCAGAGGCGAGTTCGTTGGACAAATGAATGGCATGCATCTGTATTTCACTCGTAGAAGGCTGAAGTGTGTGCCCAACCTTAGCGGGGCCACCCTCCGCAATGCCGAATGCATTGATGAACTAGAGAACGCAGCTTGTCAGTGTCCGTGGGTAATTTCGCTGAATTTTTTTCCAGGCAACTCACAGAACTCTTGCCAGCTCCGCTGATGCCCATGATGCTAAAATTTGTCAAGATCATATATTTTAACGCAAAGCTTTGTCGACGTACATAATGAGGATATCCCCTGCTTGTGCGTCCTGACCTTGTCGCCAAAAGTCCCTCAGAATACTGCACAGCTTTGCGCGGATACACATTGATGTTGAAGGCAAAGGTCACAGTACGCGGAGTATGGGTAGAGCTTTGCTAGTACAAGGCTGGGTTGAGAGGTATCGATCCTAATCTGGGGGAGGGGAATACAACGTCGTGAAGCTGCTCCCTTTATAACCGGATTGAAGTTCCCATTGGGAACCCACATCAAACTTACATTTGATAGGTAGTAAATAATAATTACTAATTGCCTACCATGGACTTCAAGCGCTGGAAGTCATCTAGCTTTCTCTGGTTGAAAACAAGTAAAGTAAAATTTTATTGTTGCTCATCGGTGGCCATCACTGGGCAGCCCCGTTGACGCGATTCACAGAGATGTCGCACATGTAGACTATCCCCCCAAGGTAACTCCTCTCGTGCACGTGCAAAGAAATTAGCTCCTATATATTGACGCGTATACCAGCTTTACTCACTGTTTAGCCACCCATTCCGCGCCTTGGGCGAGGGATTTGGAATCTCTGGCACTCGTGTCGAATCCAGGGGTATCTACCAATACAACCCGCCGGGAACCGAGACTCGCGGCCTTGCTGTACTCTGAGGCGAGTTCGTCGGGCGAACGAGTGGTGTGCAGGCTTGAAGTGTGCCCAACCTTTGCAGAGCCGCCCTCCGCAATGTTGAATGCGTTTGTAAACTAGAGAATTCGCGACCATTAATAATGCCCCGGTCAGTACTTTGTCGCGCGACTCATAGAACTCTTGCCAACGCCGACATTGCCAATGACACTAAGGTTTGTCAAGCTCGAATGTCAGCGCTTGGACACCAGTGGGCATAAAGGTCTGTCGACATACAGAATGAGTATATCGCCTGCTAAAGGCCTTTTAGAACCTCCAACCACTTTGCCATGACTATTTTTTTTAAAAGCGATCCTAGTCTAGGGAGCAGTGAAACCGTGAAATTTTAGGGAAGCGCAAAATCCACTTTTAGAGGTATTACGACCCCTCCTTGATCGTGAATGCGCGTGCATGCCTGCGAGCTCGCTCCAGAGCTCTGGAGCCGACTTAGCAAAAATGAAGGTGCGTGAAGATATTTCGAAGCTATCATCCCAGCCTTTGACCTGACGTCGATCTCAGATCCAAATCATATCACCATCGTTCAGGTTCTCCAGCATGCAGTCGCATCATCGTTGCCAAGCGCCGTGTCAACGCCAGGGACGGTGATGTTCGATTTGCGGCAGAAGAAGATATCCATCATCTACCCATTCAATATCCCGGACAGCCATAGGTCCTCCGAGTCCGCCTCTACGAATGGGGTTGGCCACTCTCACCCTTCTCCCTCTGGCCAGCCGGCTTCTGGCTTCGATAATCCGTCGATGTACTTGAGTCAATTGTCCATCGGCCACATTCTTCGACACTGAGTTACTGGACACCAGTAGCAGGTCATCACCAATCGTACGAGTGCCAGGGAGCGGACAAATTTCAATTTGGAGGGACTCTGCCCGTTCCCCACTTGCCAAATTTGTCCGGGAATTGAACCCTACTTTCAAACTGTCGACGGGCTGACACTAGGGCAAACGATCTGGTGCACATTCGTTCATTCACATCACATTCACATCGCAGAATCTACCGTGATCACGATCGTAGCAGCCCCTTCGATCTAGGAACGGCACCCCACCCCAACCTATTCAAAACTGTCTTTGAAGCGGCACAGAAGGTTTTAGGCCAGGCGTTCCGGATGGAACTAGTCCAAAGAAGGGTGAGTAGTGCCGTACTGGGTTTGCTTTTCAGGTTGCGGACTGTTACCATTCATCATAACCTTTAGCGACTAAAGATTAAGCCTTAACTGTCAATGCCGGAGTCAGGACTCTGTGCAGCAAACGGGGACAATATGACACGGGGAAGGTGATTATCAACTTTAGCCCCTGTCCAATGATACGAGACTCGGTGCGTTGGACATCACAAGAGATAACTGCCAGATCAGCGAACACAGCACCGTTGAGAGTGCTGATCATATGCGAGGGGGGGATCGATAACAATAGTACTTATGAGCCGTTGGGCAATATGGTTCGCAATGAATATTGTTACAATTAAAGTGCTGCAGCAGCTGGAGCTGATACAAGGCTGCCTACATCTAAATTGAAGCATCACCTACCCGAACCAAATGTGCTACAACCGATACATAAGGCCTAATGCTTGACATCCACCATGCACGAATTTCAATCAGCAACCAACAACCCCTCCCGCGCTACCTTGCGAAATGCATCTGCCGCTAACGTCCAGCCGCGAACGTGCATCTCACCAACACGAATACGATCCGGGGCATTGTAGTAGTGAGACTTGCCCGATTAGATTAGATTCTGTGTGGCTATGCCACACTGGATGCAGTTAGCTACGCGCCAAGACTCTCGAGTACACATCCCACCTTGCTTCCTACACTATCACGAGGTTGCTCGACGCGATACCGAGCCTGCCCCTAGTTACCCAGCCTGAGAGTAGCCAGACGGCCTACTCCAGCGTGTCCACCGAGAACTGTTTAGCGCTGCGCTGGCCAACCCCTGCTCTCCTTTTTTCACCCCTTTTGCTCTTGCCACAAGCAATCCGTCGAGAATGCAGCTTCTGACATCACTGATCACCGAGCTATCTCGAGTCTTTCGCAGTGCCTAAAGCCAGTGCTAACCACCCTGGTTCGTAGATCTGGGAGTCTAGAGCTGGGAAACGTGCCGAAGACCATATGACTGTCGGTAAACATCGTCGTTATGCAGCAGGGCGTCGATGCGCGTGAGACCGCCCGGCGAGCCTGTCATGCTATAGTTGGCGGGCGTGAGGCAGTGGATGACCCCGAACCACGGCGGGGAGCACAGGAAGAGGATCTGGATGAGCACGCCGGCGAGGTTCATGTAGCCAAAGATGCGGCCCCAGAGGTGCAGCACTTTTCTGTCGCGGAAGAGCCAGGTGAAGAGCCCGGCAAGGAAGGGGAGTGTGAAGTGCCCGATGCCGTAGGGAATCCAGGCGATGACGTCCAGCACGGGGTGCCTAAAGTGCGTGAGGATGTCGCTGATGTTGGTGCATGACTCGAGTGTCGGGAGGGAGACGGAGACTGCGAGGCGGACGTCCGGCGGGATTAACAGGCTGCTGTAGAAGCTGAGCAGGTAGATGAAGATCGGGCTGGCGGGGAAAAAGAACTGGGATGTGGCGGGGATACGAGCACGATTGCGTAGGCGATGGGGATGAGCAGCTTGAGCGGGAAGGCGGGGCTCTTCATTATCGTGAACCACTATCATGGCCAGAGAAAACAGCCGTGTGAACTTTCCGTCCCAAAATATTCTGCACTTGATCGGCGTAAAAAGCGCTTGGCACGCCGGAAGGGACAGGGGTCGACTACCTTCTGCGACCGTATATTCCTTTGTCGTTCCACATCCTTGTCACCAGCAGTAAGCCGCCTCTTCATCTGAAAAGAGTCCAGGTGCAGACATTATACTTTGATGAATTCTGCATCGAGACAGCCTGGGGTTAGATTAGACCGATAGTGCACCTGATCGGTGGATGATTTGTCCAAACTGAATGTGCGGCACAATGTAGATAGGCTGGGCTGGGTCTGTAAATGGCAAGGACACACATACCCGAATAATAACCCTGTCAGGGTGTCATGGGCCACTGAGTGGAGGTAAGATGTGTACGATGAGTGGATACAGACTTAACAAAGGCCTAGGACTCTTCTCTCTCGACCCATCATGGACTCACCATGAACAAACCGATCCTTTCTTCACCAATCGTGCACAAACACCCCATGAAAAAAAGTGATTTATAGCCTTGACACACACAATCACTATGGGGCGTGTGCATCCAACCTACATCCAACCTACATCTACACCCTCATGGGGTTGTTCCACTGTTTTGTCCATGGTGTCCCTGTAAAGGTTCTGCCCTGCTTGAGACGTATGAAAAGACTCTGCCTTATTTCCAATGCATCCTGAAGGTCGTCATTGCAAAGAACACAAGAAACAAAGAGAGGTACACAAGATCCTGATCATGTAAGCTCAAATAGTCAATGTTGTGTTGTTCCTGAAACTTACTGTTTTTCATGGGAGGACTTTAAATAGCTCTATCCCCCTCTGAGCTCGAAGGACACAGTACCATGGGGTAATCACCTCGTTGCTGCTGTGGACGAATCACGCAGCGAAACGGTTGGTCAGATGCCGCGCTATTTTACCGATTGGATACGAATCTGTTCGAGAAGCGCACGCTGCGTAGATGGTGGTAGAGAAAGCTGCTGCGCAGGAAACGCCCCCACATCCGAGTCTGTCGGATGGTGCCCGAGCTCACCAAAGGGCAACCACTTTGTAGTGTTGCCGACAGCCGCAAGTCTACGCATTTCACAATCGACTTATGTAGACTTGACTGTAATTTAAATGATGGCAGCGTGAGGCAGTGAAATTCAGTCGCGGCTGAGAACAGCTGAGAACTGATGAAAGTTTTGATGAAGTTGATGATTGGAGGCACGCGTGCCAATTTGGACAGGAGCGCGTCAGTTATTCGTCTTTTCTGTCGTCCACTCTACCCGAGAAAATGTCTGTTTATTGCATTTTGGACTTGACCTAGACCAAGAAACATCGGCGTTATCAACCAAGAGTACTGAAACTTGCCAACGGTAGCTTGATTATGCCCAACTAAAGGAACTAATTCAAACTCTATCTTAATTCTAATAGCTATACTTACGTGTATTTCTTTCTCTGCTGAGTCTGCTCTCTGTAATCCGACCGGAATTGCGACGGCAATGCAGTCCAACCGGGAATATCAACGGAAATTGTGATTTGACTGTGATCCCACGTGTCCTAAGTGGATCACAGTTTCGAGTTATGAGTTACACTTCACTTCACTTTTACTCTGGAATGATCCCAGACCCTCGTTGGTACCACCTATTACGTATGTAGGTGTCGATCAATCTGGAGAGGCTTGCACAGAGTCCAGACCTTGGGACCTGCGTGCGACAGTGTTGCCCGTTGAGAATGTTGCATCAGATAGCCCGGCGCTTTCCGTAACTTCACTCAAGTTAAAGTAACAAGCTCAATCCATCTCGGATATAACATTGACTCGGAGCAGGGGCTTGGCAAGCACGCCTGTTGTTCATCCGGACTCAGCGGCATGGGATGAAACATAACATCAGAAAGAAGATGCTTAACGTAGTGTTGCGATTATGACATGCTACATACGAAATCTCAAACGTGTTCCAAGGATTCTAGTTAGGGAACATGGTAAGTACCGACTTATGCGGTCGCTTCTCAAGTTCCCAAGCTCTGCAGAATATGGCGCAAGACCTCAACATGTCCAGACGGATCTGAGCCATGCAAGCCTCCTGTTTGCTTAACAACTGCACCTCTAGCGATAAGCTCTTTCCAAAAGGACGAGCAAAGCTCCTCCTCCCGCCGGGCGCCTATGTCCGCCTTGACCTCATCCCAGGCAGCAGTGACAAGCACTACGCGCTGGAGTGCGTTGGACTCGCCAAGCATCTTCTCCAATTGCTCAACGTTGACTCGCGCAGCCCCGTTGACGCGATTCGCAGAGATGTCGCACATGTAGACTACGCCACCCAACGTAGCTCCTCTTGTGACCCTACAAAGAAATCAGCTACTATACATGTATACCTGCTTGACTCACTGCTTCGCCACCCATTCCATGATTCGGGCGAGCGCTTTGGAATCTCTGCCACTCGTGTCGAATCCAGGGGTATCGACCAATACGACCCGCCGGGAGTCGAAACCCGCAGCCTTGCACTCAGAGGCGAGTTCCTTGGGCAAACGAATGACATGCATGCGTATATCACGCGTACAAGCTTGAAGTGTGTGCCCAACCTTTGCAGAGCCGCCCTCCGCAATGTTGAATGCGTTTGTAAACTAGAGAATTCGCGATCATTAATGCCCTGCTCACTGCTCAGTACTATGTCGCGGGACTCACAGAACTCTTGCCAACTCCGACAGTGCCCATGATGCTAAGGTTTGTCAAGCTCAAATGTCAGTGCTTGGGCACCAGTGAGCATGAGGCTCCGTCGACGTACAGAATGAGGATATCGCCTGCTTGTCCCTCCTGATCTTGTCGCCATAGGCTCTTAAGAGTCTCCAACCATTTTGCCATAACTGGGGTTTGATGCAGGGAACCAACGGTAAAAAGGTTACAGCACAGGGAAGAGGCGCGGAATTTGGGTAGAAGGTAGACTGGTTGGCAATGGTTGGATTAAATCAACCGTGAAGATTTATACCTCTGAGCATGCGTCATGAAATACGACTGCCTTATTTATTTCGCTGGATGAATTTCCATAAGGGTAAAAATATTGCGGAATATAGTGTAGGGAACAGATGGACGGGAGATAGCCCCAAAAGTTATTCAGTTGCTCGGGCTTTGAATCTAGGGCCAGATCGGGCGGTTTACTTGCCTATCCTGCCAGTCCATTTGATCATTATACAGACGAAACACCAAATAGTCTTAACCTTCATACACGAGTCAAACCCACAGATGCCAGCCAGGGGCCGACAGGCGGTCGAGTGGAGTCTTGCCTGAAGGGGCTGATGGTGGTGGAATCTTGACCCACATGGTCTTGTCTTGGAAAGCGGTGGCAGTAGCTTGAATGGCACAATAGCGGCTATAGGGTATGCAACGTGTGCAGCGCAGAAATCGTGGAAAGGGAAAGTCCCTTAAAATATTGGCCAATTTATGACTTCCCCGAGCCGCAGGGCGGGGCTATTGGCGACTTGGGCCGTTTTTTAGGATTTTACCCACCCACCAAACTTGTTGGATTGGTGATTCTAACTTTTCGGAAGTTATGACTTTTCCCAGTATGGTTTATGCCCTGGCCGGTCGGACTGTACCGATATTAGCCCATGGAGCATCTCGAACCAATTGGGATTGGATTCCACGCGATAAAGATTGTCAGGGGTCGAATGCTGTGGTGCTTGTCCCGGACCGGATTGAGCTTGTTGAGGATTACATTGATAAGTGAGTCGTGACCCGGGAACTACGGCAAGCAGGCTATATTTTTACGGGAGACTACATAGCCTAGACCGGTAACCGACTGGTTTGTGACAGGGTGTAGGTGGAGGCCAGCTGGATTTGGCCTAGCACTGTCCCTGAGTTGCTGTATCAACTATGGCTTTGCAGCCACTTTTCTCAGAAATGGACTAAATGTGATGAGAATAGGTATGAGGCATGTAGTATGCTGGTGTAGTATGACGCATAAACCTCACCCTTCAGAGAGTGGTACACAGTGTGGTAGGGTAGATGTGTGCTGAGGTTGTCCCGCAGCAGTTTGGGCTGGATGTAGAATGATACGGAGCGCTGCGCACCTGATAGATTAGAGGGGAAAAGCAATTACAACACTTGATGAGGTCGCATGATGCAACCATCAGTTCCCATATTCAATCGCTTGACCTCGATATCAACTACATTTTCAACTCAATCGCCCCTTGAATTTGACCTTGTGTTGAGCGCCCATCAATCTCGCGCAGTCAAGCGCCGATAGTAATAGCAACAGCTCCATTCAGAATTATTCAAGTTAGACTTCATACCAAGTACATACACCACTGCCACGCGACGACTGGATCCTACCCACCGCGTCTCAGCCCTACATGACCTATCCCACACACCCTACGCAAAACTCCCAACCAAGCCACCAAAATATCCTTCTGCACGAAAAAGCGCACACCGCCTACAAATTTCACTATCCCCATCCAAATTTCAAAATTCACAAGTCAAATCAATACCGACATAAACATAGATAAATATAAGAATAAAGAGGACTGCTATGTACTCACAAGCGGACCTGGACACATCGAAAACCTTGCTTGTCCTCATATACCCCGGTGACAAGATCTAAAAGACCAGCGCAGCCCTACCCACATCAGCGACCACACCTGTTATCTGACAGAAGAGAAAGGGACCTACCCAGTCACGAAGAAAATGACACCCGCCAACAGACTGAACCAAAGGCTTGTTGACCTCAAGTTCTGCACCTCCGCGCCGGCTTCTTTCAAAGACGCCCGGCTGCAGTAGAGGGTGTAGCATACGTATCCTGTCCATGCCACTCAATACTTGTTTATTTCGAAAGCGGTGTCGACTTACCGCCTAGAGACGCTGCGATAAGCATTGCACCGGCATATGAGAGCGACGAGAACAGCACCCTGCATAATTATAAATATAATCAAGGCGCAGCCCTCGTTAACTAACATACTGGCTGAAAAGGATAAGGCCGTACTCAACCTTTTGGGTTATTGATATAGCAGCTCGTTCCGGTGCTTGAGATGTTGATTTCGTGTGGATTTCGAATCAGATACTTAACAAGGCCTAACGTATCCATTGACAAGGACTGGCGGTGTAGAATCCAACTCTTGGGAGATTGCCACAAGCCCAAAAGCGAATTTTGCGCTTCCCTATGAGTCCACGGTTTCACTGCTCCCTAGACTGGCATCAATACCTCCCAAACAGGCACCCGTCTATCTTCCACACATAGTCAAGATCCCTACTCCATGTACCGGCTTACTTACTTTTTAAATAGTTATGGAAAAGTGGTGGGAGGTTCTAAAAGACCTTTGGCGACAAGGCCAGCAGGGACAAGCAGACGATATCCTCATTCTCTACGTCAACAGAGCTTTATGCCCACTGGTTCCCAAGCGCTGACATTTGACCTTGACAAACCTTAGTGTCATTGGCACTGTCGGCGTTGGCAAGAGTTCTGTGAGTTGTGTGACATAGTACTGAGCGGGGTATTAATGATCGCGAATTATCTGGTTTACAAATGCGTTCAACATTGCGGAGGGTGGCTCTGCAAAGGTTGGGCACACACTTCATGCTTGTACGCGTGCTTACGCATGCACGTCATTCGTTTGCCCGACGAACTCGCCTCTGAGTACGGCAAGGCTGCGATTTTGGACTCCCTGCGGAGGTGAAAGGCCTGGCTTGAGCTTGTATGAAAATGTTCGGCATAACGAACCGGTGAAGAAGATTTTGAAATGGTGCTGGAACGCCAACCCATTATTTCGGCCTTCGATTCAGCAAATAATCACCGCTTGGAACGTGACAGAGCCAATCACCACAGCCAATTGGTCATAGCTTTACTCCATCTGTACATTGGGGAATACTACGTACCTAGAAAACCCAAACGAAATATAGCCAGGAGTGCTTATTGATACACATGATCCAAAAATAATATTATTACGGAGGAAAGCAATTCTACAACGGACTCTATACCCTGGTGATGGCGTCCAAGCAGCAGCACCTCGCCCTGGGAACGCATACTAGTTCTGCTGCACAAAGTTGCTGAGAGAGGTCTCTGTGATCATGCTACGGATCATGTGGGTGGGCTGCACGTTCGCGGCTCAATCTCGGCTGGATGTGAGGTGCTGGGAAGTGGAGTTCATGAGGTAGCTGCGGAAATGGACTGTGTGCATCCGAGTCCCTTACGTCCGAAATTATTGCTGCAAAGGCCAAATTCCCGTCCCCAGCAGCAGCTTGGACGCTTGGTGGACCCGGTGGGGATGATGTAGAGGTCCCACTGTTCCTGCGTTTTGGGATTGAGCTGCGGAACGGGGAGTGCCACTGTGCGGCGAGCGTGGTTGGGGCGCCATGTAGCTTCAGGGTTGAGCGGATGTAGGCTTTGGAGCCGGATGATGCAGTTTGCGGAAGGAATGATCAAAAGTGAAGTGAAGCACCGCGAAGAATGGAAGGAAGAAGGGAGGATACACTACATGAATACACGCCCCTTAGCTTTCTTGAATCTTTGCCGCACCCAGATTGTCATCCTGTGGCTACCCAGCTTCGTCGACGTGTTGACCATACCAAGCGTTGGGTAATTCATTCCGAATGTCTGTCCTAGAATCTTGTGAGGGGCAGGCCTGAGCCTTGACTCTTGAGGGCTGTTGGTACACAACGTCACACCGCACGTGATGTGACGGTGTTTTGCAGCGCATCTGGCGGGCAGAACGTTCAATGGTCGGACATCTCTCCTTTTCGACGGACGACTGAGGTGGTGCCTACTATAGGAGATCAGACGATGGACGAACGATCTGGTGCGAATTGCGCTGTTCACTGAGCAGAAGACGGCGCGTTTTCGGAGTGGATATTCTTAAGAAAGGTCGGTCCTCTTCATTCATTATTCGTTGATTCACATCAATCCGATGGCACAATACACCGTGATACCACGATCCTAACAAGGCTGCATATCTAGGCATGGCACCCCACCCAAACGCGTCTTCGAAGTGGCACAGAAGGCTTCAAGCCAGACGTTCGGGATGGAACTCGTCGAGTTGCCCACCTGGGTGGGCTGGGTTGGAAGCTGAGAAAGTGGAGGCGTTTGGAGGTACGTACTATTTTAATGGTTGCGGAGTTGTCGGTGCGCTAGCTCATCATGAGGTTGCAGCTGCGACGCAGGCGCAGGAAGATGATCTGTATGCGGCGCAGAACGCTCCCGGGAGGACAAATAAGGGTGAGTAGTACGGTACCTCTTTGCTGTTCAGAATGCGGCCTGTTACTGACGATAATACCCTCCATACGCAGCCGCATCAACTGGGCCTAAACCCAGAATGTAGCTCAAGCATTTCTGGCAGGAGTAGCCCGCCTCGACACTTCTCTTTCTCTCTCCAGATCACATTCCAGAAAGTACGGTAATATCGCTGGCATGTCTCGGATGCTCAAGCTGCTCATCCCCATCGCCTACTCTATCGTGCTCATCATTTCCGCCACTTCTCAGTTCTTCTTCGCCGCCAGCCCGATCTTCATCTACCTGCTCAGCTTCTACAGCGGCCGCTTCATCCCGCCCTCGTTAGGCTCTTCCCTGGCTCTTCCGCGACAAAAAAGTATTGCACCTCTGGGGCCGCGTCTTTGGCTACATGAACCTCGCCGGCGTACTCATCCAGATCCTCTTCCCGTGCTCCCCACCGTGGTACGAAGTCATCCACGGCCTCACGCCTGCCAACTACGGCATGAAAGGCTCGCCGGGCGGGCTCGCGCGCATCGACGCCCTGCTGCATATCCAGACCTACACCACAGCGTTCACTAACAGTCCCATGGTTTCTGGGGCGTTCCCCAGCTTGCACGCTGGGTCGGCGACGATGGAGGCCCTATTTCTCGCGCACTTTTTTCCGCAGTTGAGGAGGTGGGTGTGGGGGTACGCGGCGGTGCTGTATTAGGCGACGATGTACCTCACGCACCATTATCTGATCGACGTGGTGGGTGGTGCGTGTATGGCTACTGCCTTTTTCTATCTGTTTTTGCCGGACGAGTTTAAAGGTGCGGGAGCGTTGGCTGTGCCGTATAATTTCGCAGCATTTGTGCCGGGATATGTGGGTGGGCAGCATGGGCGGCAGCAGCCGAGGAAGAATGGGAGCATGGGCCGCGGGTTGGACTTGGATTTGGAGGATCGGGCGGGGCCGAGTGTGTTGCCGAGGGCGGAGGATTACGAGTTTGATGCGGAGAGCAGTGAGGAGGAGGGTGAGATGGATATTACGTATCGGTCGCCCGTTCCAGCTGCGGTTGGGGGTGCTGGGAAGGGAAAGACGCATAGACACACGGCGAGTTTGGTGGAGGGAGGGGGTGGGAGGGGTGAGGTGTATAGCAGTCCGGTTATGGGTACGTTTGTGTTCCCGCCGGGTGCGCAGCCTGTGCGGTGAGAAGGTGGAAGAGAACGTGAAGGGGACGAGCTTATTATATCTATTCACGTGGTACCCTCATCATAACCCCCATATCCTATTTTCCATTCTAGCACCGCATGCATACCATACTACTTGGGTTGGTAGTGGATACCTCGCTCTGGGTTTGACCATTAATTAATCATTACCTTTAGCGACTAAAGATTAAACTTTAAACCTGAACTGACAATGCTGCATTCCGGACTTGGGGTGACAGTTTGACGCGCAGGGCGATCGCAAGCTTGGGGATGTGGCATTGGCATTACTTCACAACCGTGGTTATTTTGAAGGAGAACGTGAGCCAGCAAGGTTGGTAAGTTCAGGGCTACAATAATGAATACGAGAGTTTTGCCTGTGGCCATGGCATGAGGCGAGCGGCACGAACAGTCACAGCACTAATTCATTCGTTCATTGTGGCCCCAACTTACTGCTACCAACATCCTATTGCTCCTACTATGATATGGGGCAACCTCGAGTCACAGGGGAGTTATCAAGTGGTACGGCGGAGACGGACGTAGCAATTGAATATCACTGGTTCGACCATTCGTTAATCGCTTTTCAAATTTCAGATGGGACTTGAATACGCATCATGGGACATGTTGAAGATCTATATGTTCGCGTTCTCGCGAGTCGTTCTCCAGGATGCTGTCGGAGTCCGGCCGGCGGCACGTCCAGACGGAACTGGGTTCGTTACCTGGAGTAAGCGCCAGGGTCCTGACTCTTGTTGCGGTCCTGACCCTGACTCCTGTTGCGGTCCACAGGATCTCATCCTGCGATGCGGAACTCCCAGTAATGCGACGCTGGCGTGAGTTTGGCATCGTACCGGTACTAACCCTGGTCAGATGATGCTCTGGGTCTGATAACTATTTTATCCTCTGATATACAATGGCCCCTCGTCTCCAAGTCCGATGAAACAGGTCACAGTTTCAGCCCCAGATTGTAGCCTTGTAACCCCCTACAAGACATGGCCAGAAACTTGTAAGATGGGACTTCTCCAATTCAGCAGCTGAATTGGAGTCCGTCATCAATTCCCTTGGAGCTAGGTGTGCGGGGTATATTTGGGCTGGGTAACAACTGGAAATCGTTCGAACTGTGATGGGGAGCAGGGACGGTGATTCTGGTTCCGGACGCTGAATATATGCTTTAATACCGCCTGGGAGGTCTGGGTTGCTCGCTAGGTAGCATTAGAGGTGAGCTGCACTCAGACTGCGATCGAGTTATAGCAATGGGCCCCCTAGAGATAATAATCGATAATCATGATGAGTGTTATGATATAGACGAAATGGACAGGTAGACGGTGTGGTGAACGGTCCTCGCTGACGATTTTCAAACGTCGAAGAGGATAATAATAGTGGCAGGAAAATAAGATCCGACGACGAAGGTGGGAGCCAATTCATCAACAATTTGTCGTGACTGGCCTAAGACTCGCCAACGCCGAGGAACCCGACGTGGTAATGACTGTGGTAATGACTGTGGGAACCTTCCTTATTGGTGGCGGCTATATTCCTCGTGTGCCAAATTACCAGCGCGTATTACTGGCCGAAAGGGTTTTCTGCATTGCCTCGGTTTTTGCTCGAGAGAAGCGTAGAGATGTGAGATCCTGAGATGTGCCACTCATCACAGCACCGTTGAAAATAATAAACTATTGTACAACTGGTATGAACAAGAGACCTGGGAAGAAGATAACATGTTTCAACCAAATTCCAACGATTCCAGTTAGGGTACATGGCGTACCGAACTATGCGGTTAAGGAAGTTCCCAAGCTCTGTAGGATATGGCGCAGAACGTCAACATATCCGGACGGGTCTGAGCTGTGCAAGCCTCGTGTCCGCTTGACAACTGCACCTCTAGCGATGAGCTCTTTCCAAAAGGACGAGCAAAGCTCCTCCTCCCGCTGGGTGCCTACGTCCGCCTTGACCTCATCCCAGGCAGCAGTGACAAACACCACGCCCTGGAATGTGTTAGACTCGCCAAGCATCTTCTCCAATTGCTTGACGTTGACCCGCGCAGCTGCGTTGACGCGATTCACGGAGATATCGCACATGTAGACTATGCCCCCCAAGGTAGCTCCTCTCGTGCACCTACAAAGAAATTAGCTCCTATGCGAGTGTATGCCTGCTTTACTCACTGTTTAGCCA
>ML210563.1:0-15373 GCA_004369085.1 Coprinopsis marcescibilis | reverse complement strand
TGAGTGGTCGCGGGCTTGGACTCTGATGGGTTTGTGCTCCACGAAGCATAATGTTGAGAGCTCCCTCGACTTTGTGCTCTGCGAAGCAAAAACTACATGTAACATCATTTGCTCATCCCATTCTACAGATTGAACCTCCGTTCTGTGGGAGAGCGCTTCTAAGTCTGTACTGGTGAGTCCATTTGGTTCATCAGTAACTGGCTACTATGTGCTCGGCCAAGCACAGAGTTTGTAGAGATCAGTGCTCGGCGAAGCACATAATTCTGATCTCTACAAACTCTGTGCTTGGCCGAGCACGAATCAGTCCGCGACTCGGGGCCTGTCGCCAAGGCTCGGATGGGTTTGTGCTCCACGAAGCACAATGTCGAGGGAGCTCTCAACATCGTGCTTCGCAGAGCACAACTCAAAACAGGGAACACGTGGGTCCATCACAAACCTCGGCGCTCCCCATACTTATTCCCCCCGCCCGTCCTATTCTGCGTCACGGAGCACAAAGATCCAATGGGCCGGTGAGTGACCTTTGCCATCGTCTCTGATGCTGAAAATGACTTCATGATCTCCTGGATTTCCAGCATGCCCAACCTCGAGTACATGTCGAGGGATTCTTCCACTGCCTCTGTGACCAGGACCGTCCGATGCTCACCAGCGAACTAACATTGTGCTTCGTGATGCACAATGTGTAATCCTCGCTCGACATTGTGCCTCGCACAGCACAATGCGCAAAGGCTCCGCCATTGCCACGCTTCGGCGTCAATCAACCGATCTCAATGCGTGTGATGGTTCCTCGGTGCCATTGCTCTCTATCTGCCACACGAAGCACAATGTCCTAGCCAAGCCAGAAGGATAGCAGAGAATTAATTCATTCCACACCCCGGAGTACACACAATGCAAACAAATACAAGAGAACGGACTGCGCTATTAATCCAAATGACTGTCGGATTCATATTCAAATTCCCCATCCTCCGAGCCTGAGAGGTCCGAACAATCAAAGTCGGAGTCAGGACCCTCTTCGATGTTAACATAGTCCAGTCGACGGCTCCCAGGAGGCGGCGGTGGTGGCACTGTCGTATTGGGATCCCTCAATGGTGCCGTGGAACGAGAGAGGGAGGATATTTTCTGAATGGCTGCGAAGAACGCGTCGACGTTGTCTTTACCGCGGCGTTTTCCTTCGTTGTCGTAAAGGTAGAGGTCGTCGACCACAATTCCAAGGGACCAGATGAAGTTGCAGATACCCTGGCAAACGCGCGGACTCCAGGGGGCCCCCATGTTCTCGTAAATGTTCTTGGTAGGCGAATACAGCTTTCCCATCCGTTTCCAGATGAAGAAGTCCAGTAACACCTCCTCGAGATTGCAGCCGCAATGGAGATAGTAGATCTCCTTTGGGTCGTATGGCCTGGTTTCGATGTTGCCACTGTCAGATTTGTCTGCTGAGTTCGCATCCACATCCGAGTCTTCGTCCTCCTCGTCTGTGGCGGGACTGATGCCTTTCTTGGCCTTCTTCCCCCTCTTCGCCTTCATGGCCTTGATCTTCTCCTTATAGCCCGGAGGGTCGGGTCCATCACCAGCCTTGCGATAGAAGGAGTAGACAGTGTCGAGAGAGATTTGGTTGATAGGGAGGTTCTTGGGTTCGGGGTTGGATGGGTTGTACGCACAGATATTCAGACGCCTCGATGGTCGTCCTATCAGTCGCATGGCACGCTTCGAGGCAAGTGGGCGGTGGATTGGATACAAGGGCACACCTGTGACCTTGTAGTTCTGCTGCTTTGTACTGGCGATGCGCGTTGACGGTGGCTTGTTGGATGGATCCTTCACCTCCCCTGGAGGTCTAATATCAGTCCGAAGGGACTGACGATCGATACGGCGGTGATAATGGCATTTGGTGATGTTGGACTCCAAGATGAACACCTGCATCGTGATACTGCGGCTGGTGGTGCCCAAATCCCCAACAAACTCTTGATGCAATCGTGCATGTGACCTGACGTTCGTCGGGAGAGGGAGACCTTTGGAGAGGCAGTTCTTGTATGCAATACGGCCCGTCACTGGAAAACGACATCAGCGGTCAACCAGAACAAACCACTGATGCCACCTACCCATTCGTTTCAACAGTTTCTTTCTTGCATTGTCGCGAGACTCCGCTACGGCCTCCGCAGTCTTCCTTGGGGTTTTTCCCTGGACTAAGGGTGCCATTCTGAGTTAGTGGTCAAGAATACAGCAGGAGACCATGACATACACTTTTTCGGCTTTGTGGTGTTGGCGGGTGATGAAGAGGATGGCTTGGATGATTTTTTTTGAGCGACACCAGCAGATGGGATAGGAAGGCTTGCTGGGGCAGGAGGGATGGGGGCCAGAGGCTCGAGGGTTGGAAGGAGTGTTGGGCCAAAGAAATCCCCGTCGTCTTCGGGATGATGCAATGGGAGGGTTCCACAGATATCTGGTGTGTTTGCAGCGAGAGGAACTGGAGCCATCGATGATGATGATGATGATGACGGGCCCGCTTGGAATGGTTCGGTGAATGACGGGTCATACTGAAACGCTAGGAATAACGTCTTGTCATTGTGTGATACATCTTTCCAAATGGTTAGCACTCACGCTTCTGCATTGTTGGCTTTTCCCTGACTGGCTGCTGAGGCGATCGTCCGCTGGCATGTCCAAGTACAAGACCATAGAGACGTTTTCCAGGGGATCCGTTCGATCCTGGGCTTTGGGGATTTTGCGGCATCCTGTACATGGTGCTGAAATCGGGGATTGTGGGCGCAGATGATTGTTGAGATAAGTGGTGTCGTGAACCTGGCACTTGGTTCAAGGGGGCGGTCGAGAGGTGACCATCTGTGCGAAAGCCGAGGGGTGTGGGCTGCTGAATCGAACACCATTGTAGGTCAGGGTAGTACGCTGACTAGAAGTTCAGATACGAGTGTTAAGGTTGAGCAAATGGACTTGCCTGAGGCAAAGGCCATGGTCTCAATGGCATCAGGGTTCCCGTGCTCCGGCGCCATTGCACTGTCTAGTGAAAGGTCAGGCAAGGAATAATCTGAAAGAGTGAGGTTCTACTCAACACCAACCGTTTGTTCGCCCTAAAGGCTTTTCAGCAAATCTCACAATGTTCGGTTGCTGGGTAGGTGCGGGTTGGGTTCCTTTAAAGGTAGTATGTCAACGCGGACGCATCTTCGAAGATAGAAAGAATGACCTTACCCTCAACGACATCCATATTCACATCCTCATCTGGAGCCTGGGATGTGGATGGCTGCGCAGGAGGTGTGCCTGGGGCATCCTGGTCAACTGGAGGCTGGGATGCAGATGGCTGCGCAGGAGGTGCGCCTTCGGTTCCTTTGTAAATTAATTGTCAGCATGTACGTAAAGATCGAGGTATTGCACTCGCTGTCAGCGTTGGCATTGGTCTCAACATCCTGAGAATTCATAATGACGTCCTGCGAGCTTGGCTGTTGCGTAGGTGTTGGCTGGGTACCTGTAAAAATGAAGGTCAGCACAAACACGTCATAGGAGGATGAAATCCCCAAGTTGCAAATTCACCTCTCACACTGGCCCCCTCCTCGACGTCCTGACCCATGTTCACGTCTTGTGTTTGTGTCGAAATGGAGATTGGAGCCTGCGGGACTACTGGCTGCTCGTCTGTGGAAAGTGTTAGTCCAAACGGGAACCCTGAGGCGTTGAAAACACCGACTCACTGTCCTTGAGAAGTGGAACTGCCGTAGTTTGCGTCAGAGCAAGTACACGGCAATGAGTCAAGGTACTAACCAGGAGGGGCATTCTTGTGGGTTGCCTGCGGTGCCTCCCCAGAAGCAGGAACCTCTGAAGGCTGGCCACCAGCGGCTCTGATACTCTCTTGGATCTTTTTCAGGGCGTTCTCCTTTTTCGTTAAGTCCCTCTTCGCTTTATTCAATAAGGTCACCGCGCTTTTGTGCTTCTTGGTTCTGACCCCCCTCATGCAAGCGTCGGCTAGAGTACTCCTGAATGAGAACGTTAACCTGTTGACGTTCGACGGATAACTCACACTTCTCGAGCTCTTGCCTTGCCTCTTCCAGAGTACGAGAGCTGAATGTGATGACTTCGCGTGTTTGTTGCAGCTCAGACAAGGCATTTGCTAGAATAGAAGTCCATTAATCGTCATTCATGTACAATAGTAAGGCAGGACTTACCTTCACTCAAAAGAAGGGTTTCGAGAGCTTGCATGGTAAGGAAGTTGGATGAGTGCAATAATTTCTTTTTGCTCGGCAGGAAATCAGGAAACGTGCTTTACCAAGAAGATAGAACGATATTGGTAAGGGTTCAGGGGTCCGTGGTGGTTCGATGTCGCGTGGATCATGTCTGGGGTCCATGTGGATATCGGAGAATAAGTATTCTGGATTCTGGGATCCGCTTGGACCACGATGTGTGTATCTAGCTTTTGGCATTTGAAAAAAAAAAAAAAATTAAAGGAATCCAAAGAGATCTACGTATCGCTATAGAACTGGTCGAATGATTTCGTTGTTCCCATTCAACGAGAACCCATCACAATCGTTGACAATCCGAGGGCAATGACATCCCTGCAACCTCCACACCATCCTATGGCAAAGGTATCCCAATGGGAAAGATTCCTGAGAGTCCACTGAGGCGAATCTGAGCAAGATTGATGCGCCATCTTCCAAAGTTCGCAAAGTCTGCGGGCATTCGGCGTCCTGACCGCATGATATATCGCCATCGTGATGGAGTCGTACCGTGAATCCCATGGTTTCCAGGAAGCCTTGATACAATCGACAGTGATCCTCCCGACGAACGGCTTGCTCGGAGCCAGGGTGCCTACTGGGGTGTCGGTCGTTGATGAGAGCAACTCGTGAGGCGGTGAGATGGGGATAGAAGGACGTGATGCCTCTCCAAGAGATGGTGATAACCTCGGCGCTGGTGAAGGAATGGAAGAGGGGCTGGAAAGAAACCGAATTGGCTGACTGCAAAAGCCTTATCTCGGGGATAGAGGCAGGACTGGGCTTCTGATAGACCGCAAGGCGGTTCACGCCACGCGGCACAAAGCTTGTGTTGATATCGATAGATTTGTAGCCGTTTTTGGTGATGAGAGCCGCGACATCGTGCAGGTTGTCGGCAGTGGCGAAGATATCGAGCGGGATGTTGGGGTCGTGATACAAGGGAAACAGGGGAAAGGCCACCTCCAATGCTGCCAGCCCACCAATGACTGCATTATTGGTGCTGAGTTCCTTCAACCAATCCATCGGCTCGTTGATGAAGTAGCAGTGCTTCAACCACATCAACACCCTCATTTCCATGTGAGCTTCAATCTCGAAACGCCAGCCGGGATGCTCCTTGAGTAGTTCTTGAAGTGTGTATACGCTGAATAGATCTAGGACTTGATCTCGCTGAGAGGGTTGGCCCTGACTCAATAAATCAAGGGCCTCTGCAAAGCAAAGATGTCAGTGACAAATGGCGTGAGGTATTGTGAGACTGACCTGGGCCTGTCAGCAAAGATAAAGCTGCAGGGTTCATAGACAGCCTTGATCTCAAAGGGCGGGGAAACCTTCTGCGACATCACAGGGAGGGGAGAGAAAAACAATCAGATTTTGTCAGGAGTGAAGCAACATATATACATGATTATAATTCAATCGGCATCGGCCCTGGAGCAACGTGGA
This sequence comes from Coprinopsis marcescibilis, assembly GCA_004369085.1. Taxonomy (NCBI): domain Eukaryota; kingdom Fungi; phylum Basidiomycota; class Agaricomycetes; order Agaricales; family Psathyrellaceae; genus Coprinopsis; species Coprinopsis marcescibilis. Next base: position 9,740 of record ML210563.1, on the reverse strand, counting down.
TTCCTGCAATGTATTGGGAGCTGCCACTGCACGGAAATCACATTGTCTTCCCAGCAGTCCGTCCCATGGAGATGAAACCCCTGGGAAACGGTAGACCATGGTGAGGGGCCAGAGGATTCCCCAAACCCGATGCTCGATTTATACTCGTGGCCCCACGACAGAGAAGTTGTTGAATTAGGAAGATTCGGCGGGCTGAAAGAGTACGAAACACAATACTGAGCTATGAGGAGGGCATGAAAAAAGTCGATGACTCACCCACTTGGTTTGAGGATCCCTTCCCCGCTACTCAGCTTCCACTGAATCTGAAAGGTATACTGATCGTCCACCGTCTTCCTCCAGCTGTATGGACACCGTGGACCACATTCAGTGGTCCAAAACGCATTCGTTCTATGCAAAGTAAGGTCGGGATGGACGGCAGCGAATCATTTGTCGCCAGCTGTGTCAATGCCACGGTTGGCCATGGTGTCGGCGGGGAACAACGAGTAAATGCGAGTCGCTGAGACGTAGTTCATCTGCAGCGTGTTGGCCGAGTGGACAATGACTTGGAGTGGGTGGCTTCGGACATGGACCAACTTGAGAGAATAAGGCAAGCCCTAAAAATTTGCGGTGAGGTTACCAATCGATATACAGCCCACTTCAAATGCTCACCTTGCAAGAACTGGTTGCCACTTCAGAGACATGAGTGGTCAGCCAGCTATAGCACTCCTCGTCGACCCATTCGACGAATCCGTAGACGGCAAGATCCTTTCTGAGAGACCGGGATGTGGTCAAGATGTCAAGCGTCAGCGGCGGGAGTGCTTCACTGCCACAAACAATCTGACATGCCGCTGTGCCGATGATGAGTGCGCAATGATGTTCGAGGAGTCGGATGAACGAATAGAAGGCAGATGAATCGACGTGGTTTGAAAGAAGGTTCCTGATTCGCCGGGTTAGCTCGTACTGCATGCAGGTGTAGTGGTATGTTGAGAGAATGCCAATGTTGGGTAGATCAGGCAGAGACTGTTGTTGGCCCAGGAGCCTCAACATGATGTCGTCGGTAAACGGCATCGTCTGCACTTCTTCAGTCTTTGAATCGGAAGTCACGATCGTCCTATACACATGTGTTTGCTCTGGTCTTGAGATTTCGGGGAATGGCCAGGGCTCAGGCTTCCAGGACAGGAACCTATGCCTGGTAAGCCAGGCTTCCGGGGTGACTGCCAAATACAAGATCACACTGCGGGAGAGTTTAGTGCTGTGCGTAAACTTTCTGGGGAGCAAGACATACTCTTCAACCATGGCCTGGATGAAGGATAGTCGCTCAATGTCCAACCAAGTCCTAGGCAAATCCTTCTCGTGACATTTCCACCACCAAGATGTTACCATGGATGGGACAGTATGGCTCTAAATCCTTGCCCAGTATGCGATTTTCGGGGAGTCTGTGGCGACTCTGGATGAATGGGCAAAGACGATTTGAATTAATGCTCGCAATTAGAAGCTGAGGTGGAGGAACTTACAGGATCGGACCAAAAGATTGCGTAACCCGCCTTCATTATGCTCGTGCGATTCATAGGATAGCTGCACAGAACAACAACAAATTTGGGCATAAGCGCACTGTGAGCTCTTGACAGATGCGCATTATTGACGTAGTAGGTAGACTCGAGGTCGAATGGACGGGCATTGGCCTTGGTGTAGCCATGCTGAAGGGGTACGTTGAAAAGCAGGGGTTTGGAACAATGAGAAGCAAAAAGTAGACCTCGGATCCCGTTGACTACCAGCTGGCTTGCTACCATTATGGTCTGCTTGAGTTCATATGCCATGGCAGCGTGAGGCGATGGGCTGTTGTCCCAGGTTCAGGCCATAGACTGAAGAGAGGTGTGGAGGAAAGAAAGCGATGATGTGTCCCATCACTGCTGTGTTTTCACGTACAAAGATCGACCAAACACCCAGAACAAAACAAGGGCCTGGCTATTCCGAGTCCTGTTAACAGTCATTAAGCTCAGAAGGATATGTTACCTATGTAATTCAACTGTTACAGTACTCTAGACTCGGTATATAGACATTGCAAGTAGTTTGTACGATATCATAAAAGGAGGATCAACTTCCCAGTAAATCAGGACCAGGAGCCTCTATCTTTCCTCCATGTTCCCCTCCTCCTTATGTTGTTGCTCTCTTAAAGGATTAAACCTTGAGACTACACATTAGGCCACTTAATGGAGTACTTAAGTGTGCTTGTGCTATTAAATTGGCACCAAAGAATCTTTAGCACTGATTAACCATTTGCAAGTCACTTGGACCAGTTTCAAAGGGATAAACTCCCTCTTTAATTATATATATATATATATGTAGCTATAGCTGAGGTACTGGGGAGTAGTCTTCATGTCCTTGAGTGACGCAGAACTTGTGTTTAAATTGTAGTGTTGAGTCAAACCCAGAACATGCACTTGATTTACACGCACGAAACGTTGCTTGACGCGATTCCGTCAAACAGTGATCCAGAAAACATTGTTACGGCTATATCAAAGCATTGACGCATCCTATCGTCCCCCAGTTTTTTGCTAAATGCGCAGATTAGCTCTGCGCACATTCTAGTCCAAGTGGCATCTTAAATCAAGCAACGGCTATTTACCAAACCCGATTTCCCGTGTTTTAAGAGACACATTGCGAGTATGTCTATCGAGGGTGCGTATATGCATTGGCCGCCGTATGGCTAGCGCCAGAGGTACCTAGGTATCCTAGAGCAGCGTTCCTAGCATACTGTTAGTACTAAAGACATGATTTACGCGCGCAAGACATTTCCCCGTCACACGGTGGTCTAGAAACCACTGTTACGGCTATATCAAAGCATTGATGCAACCTATCGTCTCCCGGCTTTTTGCTAAATCTTGAGGTTAGCTCTGAGCACCTTCTAACCCACATATCATTTTTAATCAAGGAAGATGTCATTATTAAACCCGGTCTTTTGGGTTTTCTGAGACATTTTGCTAGCATGTCTATTGACGGTGTGTATATACATTGGACCCCGCATGGACAGCGCCCAAGGTACTCCGGTATTCCAGAGCAGCGTTACCAACATATCTTTGGTACTAAGACGCACTTACCCAGCTGTTATGCGCGTAGAACATAGAAGCAGCATACAGATTCCTCATAGGATCATATCTTGCTCGAACCTCAATGCTTTCTCTCGTAACCTGGGACGGCATAGTACGGGCCTAAGCCCTCTGTATTAAACATAAAAAATATGCGCAATCCGTATCTCTCTCAAGCATGACAATGACTTATACATTTCGATCAAGATTGAAATAACTCAACATTTTCGGGATCTTTTGACATGTAAATTGTCCAATTTCAGCATTTATACCCTGATAAAGCATTGCACATGCCATAGCTCTACTGAGCATCATATATAAATGACTACAGGGCTCATAGTTGGACATGGAGGTCTGAAGAGTAGACTTTGATGGCATCACAGGGCGCTTAATACCTTAAACCATATATACACTTCAGCAGCTATTGCATCAATCACCCAGTAGGAATATTGAATCTTCATTATTTCGATGACATTACGAGAGCAAGCAGATAGACGGATTCTCGTAGGTTGTAATATGTACTACAATCACATCTGAAGTCGGTATGTAGTACGATACGAAAAGCACAATCAATAGTCTAGGCATCCCCCTGTGCCTCTTTCTGCGCTTCAGCCAAGAGCTGCTTCAACCGCGCAAGCTCACTCTCAGCTCTCCTGGCCCTCAGCTCCTCACGATGCGCTCGTGCAGCAGCCTGGATAGTGGCATTGACAGCCTGCACACTTGACTGACGATCTGCACGCATAACAGCGCTCATTGGCCTACTAACATCCTTATGGAACTCCTCAACTAGTTCCCCGGCCTCGTTCACCAACTTTCGTGATGCGAAATGAATAAACGGAGATCTGGACGAAGGATGCTGGATGGCAAAGTACATCCAGCATCCGGTGCGGGTAGATAAGGACTCAAGCTAGAGCGTACAACGAGTCAGTAACATTGATAAGCACAAGACAGAGCGGTAAACCCACCCTGGTCAATAGCTCGGGTAGCATACGGTCATACGCCTTGGTTGCTTTCTTCTGCTCAGAGTAGGGAGCCTCGAGCTTGCGACGACGTGCGACGACTGTAAAGTGGGCGAGTAAGACGAGGTATAGGAAGGGAAGACAGACACATACCATATGGCCTAGCGCCACGGCCAACACCTTTGATGTATCCAAAGTGAGGTTTAGCGTTCGAGGCACGGAGGCGCAAATTTATCTTTCCTGGGACTGGGGAAGCAGTGGTCGTGAGGCCGTCCACTTCTGTGTCAATATCGGGATCAGAGTTGACGTCGTCCCCTGCGTCGGTGGGAGTTCCAGCTTCAGACTCGGCAGCAGCTGTCTCCAATACCGTAGTCACGGCCAAAGGCTCTTCCGTATTGACGAACGGAAGATTGAGAGGTAGCAAAGCTGGGCATGGGCGCATTAGTAACTGCTGCATCTTGCAAAGATGCCATACATACCAGTAGGGCCTTGAGGGGTGACTTGGGTAGGCGCGTTGGGCGCGGCCTGAACAAGACTATACACAACAAGTAAGTAATTGACAAAGAGTTAAACGATGACTGCTTACCTCGAACTGCCAGAGGCGTTGGAGTCAGCAACCGCTGTCCCTGAAGGTTTGAGGTTACCAATAAAAGACAGGGCGGTACTAGAACAAGTCATGGCATGATCGGATCCAAGGTCAGCATAGAACGCACAGGATCTCGTGCAAATTGGGATATGCCAGCATAGCTGAACGATAAGCAAAAGAATAAGCGTCGCATTCAAACAATATGCATATATGTATGTACCCGAGGAGATGTCAAGCTCAGGCTGCGCAGCTTCACCTGAAATAAGGATGAGCTAAGGGCATCCTCTGAGAAAACATTTGTAAGAACCTTGGGTGCCCGCAGGAGCAGGGTCTCCCACAATAGAAGAATGTTCAGTGACCACAGGGGCAGATTCAGCCATCATGGAGCCTTCATCCTCTGTTGAGAGCGACACGTCGGGAGCAGGAATTTGGGGGACAGATAAAATAGCTCACCAAATGGAGGCAAAACGCTGGCTCTGCCCTGACTGCATTGTCAGTTGATAGACATACATGCGACAAACAGAGGCTTGAACCTTGGATGCACGTTTCCCTTTCGCGCTGTGGACAGGACACTGCGCGAGCAGGGGCTGGTCCGGACATTTTCGGCATACTGGACGCTTCCTGCAAGAAGCACTAGTCAGACTGGTGGGGGGACGGGTGGTACGACGAGGACTGCGGGTGAGAGGCATCGTCTGAGAAGAGGGAATGGAAAGTAAAATGGTTGGGGTGAAAGGATCGAAAGTGATCCTCTTATTTATGGCCAAGAACTTGGGGATATTGGGCTGGTAATCATGAACATCAGTCATGAGATCGGTAGAGCGTGGAATGTGAAAAAAAAGAAAACACCATCTGGTGCATGTCCCAGAGGGGAAAGCGACCACCTGGAAAGCGAAGCTAAGCCAAGAAACAAATCGTTAAAGGTTGCCAGGGCGCGGCGAGAACCTCGGGAGACTTGTCTCGCGATATATCTGTGGGAGTTAGTGAGTTAGTAATTACACTTACCAACTTGTTCGCTCTTACATCCTACGTCGAATTGTTCCAGTCATTACGCAGACAATATGTCGCAAACGGCGTCTCGAAAGCGTATGAGGATTGTGGACGATGATGACGAAGAGGATAGCCCCCTGCACCAATACCCAGTCAGTTTGAAGAAGGCGCTCAAAGAAGATGAATGGACCTCGCCAACAAAATCACAAAGATTGTTTAAGGAGGGCGCTAAGAGACGTCAGAGAGGAAATAAGGTCACAAAGTTACCTTCAGCAGAAGGGGGAGAGACGTTGCCATCGTTGTCAGAGACGAGGAGAACGCCGGCGATTCCGAGTCCCAACGATTGTGGGATTGACCAATCTGGTACTGACATCCCACAATCTCCGAACATCGGTGATCTAACAGATCTGCCGGACCCATTGCCGACCTACGACACCGAGCCACAGCCACCGACACTGGTGACAAGCCATTCCCTTGACCTCTATGTCGACGCGGTCAACGCGCAGGTCGCAGGCTTCTACTATCTAGAGCGGAACTTGTTTGTAGTTCAGGGATGGGATTCTGCGAAATGTCAGGTAACGGTAAGTGGAGTCTGCTTCATAAACCGAGATTTTATCGCTAACCAAATTTATTTAGGACCATTGGTACCATCTTGAGTACCTGCTTCGAACTACAGGACATGATGAATCGCTTGGAGTGGCTTGTAGCTGTCCAGCTGGGAACACTCTCAAGTGCATTCATCAGCAGTTCTTCAAGGAATATCAGGTTGAAGAGGACCTGACACGCAGATTGGATCAACAGGATGATGGTATGTTCTTACCCCACCTCTATTGTCTTGGAGGACGCGACTTTACTCTTTGTTTTCAGAGGACGTAGCAGCCCATATGTTCTTCCAGCGCATCCTACCTGGCGGAGGAGGCTACCTTAGGCATTGGTCAGTTCGATCCACGTCCACTTCCGCCCTGCGCGGCCGGGCAATCGTGACCCATACATCAATCAACGCGGATTCGGGTGGCAGGTGGAAGTGCTCCAAGGACCAGGGCACCCAGAGGTGTAGCCATATTACTGCAGTCAAGGTTGCTATGGGCTATGAAGGCAGGAACAACAACGATGATCAGAGTTCTGGTGCCCGACTTTGCGCTCGTCCATTGGCCGATTTCGGTGAGTTGTGGTGTTCTATGCTTCTCCCAGTTGCTCAACAGCCACAGTCGGTAACGGCGGGGCAATATCCCACCTTCCCATCCACCCTCCCAAATGGGCCTCCTTAGAAAGCGACATTCAGCACTATCCCCCTCCTCCTCCCTTTCGTTCCCAACCATCAAGCCCGTTCCTTTTGGACTCGTCCTCCTCCTGCGCCTGCGCCTCTGGAAGAACCTTCTACACGACGAATAGGCCTATGGAAATGCGCACCTGCAGGATATACACCACAAACGCTGTGCTGGTACATACCGTGCAAGTGCAGCGTTGCAATGTCTGTCCCCCTAAGCGGCGAAGATTTATTGGTCCTGATCTACATGAACTTGGTGTTTTCAATTTCAACAACTCCGTTATGGTCGCCCACGAGCTTCTGGACGAGTATACAAGCATCTACACGTCATCCGAGACCCCATTTACCGCCTTTGTCACCCACGTATCGCGACGCTACGAGTTGGAGGGTCACACTTTTATGGGAGAGGATCTGTTCCGCAACGTCTGGTTCTCGTATGTCAGCCTTCAAGAATTTGACAACGATATGAAATGCACCCATTGTGGCCCCCATCCTGAAACCGTCATCTGGGATGGTATCACCCTTGCATTCAGCCGCAAGCATCTCAAAGGTTCCCTCCTACCCCCGACAGTCACCGACAAACAATCCACCAAACGGCCACGAACAAAGTATTTCCCAAAGAAGCAGTTGCTGCTCTCCAAGACTCTTCGCAAAGATATCCGCTCCATCTTAGAGGCTCCTGCGGTTGGTGACCTGCTCGAACAGGTTGACGATGATGACGATGTCGCCGGAGAGTCGCCGTCGAAGAAGGCAAAGGGTGATTTGGTTCAGCAAGCCGTGCTTGTATGGCAACACCTTGACCATGTCGAATCAGTCCTTGCGGCCTTGCGATCACTCTGCCCTCAATTGGCTGATCTTTTCGAGGCACACTTTGGTCCCAAGGTGTATGCCAATCAGCAGCGCCCTGCTGCAAAATTCAAGAGCCTTTTCCTCCAGGTCAGCTTTGTTGCTCCTTGTATACTTTCGTTACTCACCATGTTTCCTCCAGATAGCTGCGGAAGAGTCGGTACTCCAAATGGTCAACCTGACCTCGCTTCTGGAGTTCCGACAATTTTTGGCTGACCCTTCTCCTCGAAACATTGGGCATCTCATTACCGTACCTGCACTTTATAAGGTTGCAGACGGTTCTCGGGATCTCTCATGGCTGTACCCAATCGTTCGCTGGATGTACGGTAGGGCCGAAGAGGTATTCCACACCCTTATGTCGATGTCTGAACCCTTCGAGCCCGAGGTTTCCCAGCCGGAGACAAGTGACTGGAGACAGGTGAGTATTGCTTCCTCATGACGCCAAGCGACTCCTAACCACATCTTAGACTGGGTGTCTGTACAGTATGCCCAAGATACGGTCTCGTCCACGCTATCCAGGTATTGTATTGGACCAGAAGAAAGACTCATCGTCGAGCCAGTGGGGTGACCGCTGCGGGAAGTACTATTCGACCTATGGTGAAAAACGGCTCACTGGCGGAGTTATGGTGGCCTGGTGTACCCATAGCATTTGCTATGGGTTCCATTGCATCACAGAAAGCGAGGGCCGAGATGATGTGTTTTCGGCGATGGTTTCATGGTGGCCCACGGCTCCAAAGCGCGTGGTGTACGACTTTGCCTGTTCACTGGGACCATATTGTGTGTTGCGCAAACCTCATTTCTTTGCACGGACATTCTTCGCCATTGATCATTTCCATAGCGCTGGTCACACCAAATGTAGTCCAGCTTCCTTTCTATCAGAGTATGTTAATGTCGACCCCCACCTTGGCTACATCAACTCTAGCGCAGCGGAGTGTGGAAATTCAGGGCTCAAGCGGATACGGAAGTCAACAAGCTACATGTCCCAGGACAGGGCGATTATGTACATCAAGGTGTTCTTGTCTGTGTGGAACAGGCTACAACTACGACGACAGCAGACTCAGTAATATTGTAGTAGTATGTTGATGTAAATAGATTTCCTTGAAAGATCGATGGGCTAATGAATGCCCCTCTGCTCCAAGAAATGAGGAATAGGCACCGGCCCATGGATACGTGCTTCACGAATCACAATGTCTGGCTTGGCTAGGACATTGTGCTTCGTGTGGCAGATAGAGAGCAATGGCACCGAGGAACCATCACACGCATCGAGATCGGTTGATTGACGCCGAAGCGTGGCAAGGGCGGAGCCTTTGCGCATTGTGCTGTGCGAGGCACAATGTCGAGCGAGGATTACACATTGTGCATCACGAAGCACAATGTTAGTTCGCTGGTGAGCATCGGACGGTCCTGGTCACAGAGGCAGTGGAAGAATCCCTCGACATGTACTCGAGGTTGGGCATGCTGGAAATCCAGGAGATCATGAAGTCATTTTCAGCATCAGAGACGATGGCAAAGGTCACTCACCGGCCCATTGGATCTTTGTGCTCCGTGACGCAGAATAGGACGGGCGGGGGGAATAAGTATGGGGAGCGCCGAGGTTTGTGATGGACCCACGTGTTCCCTGTTTTGAGTTGTGCTCTGCGAAGCACGATGTTGAGAGCTCCCTCGACATTGTGCTTCGTGGAGCACAAACCCATCCGAGCCTTGGCGACAGGCCCCGAGTCGCGGACTGATTCGTGCTCGGCCAAGCACAGAGTTTGTAGAGATCAGAATTATGTGCTTCGCCGAGCACTGATCTCTACAAACTCTGTGCTTGGCCGAGCACATAGTAGCCAGTTACTGATGAACCAAATGGACTCACCAGTACAGACTTAGAAGCGCTCTCCCACAGAACGGAGGTTCAATCTGTAGAATGGGATGAGCAAATGATGTTACATGTAGTTTTTGCTTCGCAGAGCACAAAGTCGAGGGAGCTCTCAACATTATGCTTCGTGGAGCACAAACCCATCAGAGTCCAAGCCCGCGACCACTCA
>ML210562.1:0-15407 GCA_004369085.1 Coprinopsis marcescibilis | reverse complement strand
AGACGCAAGATACGATTAGGTGCATTCCGGATGTCACCATTTGGAAACTTTTGAAACAACTAGAAATGAAAGGCAGAAGGAACGTCGTACGTACTTTTTTCCTTCGTTCACACTGTCTTGTGGTCCTGATAAACGTTGTCAGACTGTGATCCTAGACTCATGCCATTCTGGAGGAATGAGGGGAAAGGAGGATGAAGCCGAGTTTGCAGAGTTTAGGACCAGAAATACCACCCCCGACGACAGAATCCCCTTTCCGTTCGACATCGACAGCGATATATGGCAGATGGACGAGCCCCTATCATTTGGCGGCATTCTTGGAAGAGATAGGGCATACGAGTCCTCTACTCTACTCGCCGCATGCGATCCGAGAGAACGCGCTCGTGATGGTTGGTTCACAAAGTCCCTCGTCGAACTTCTCCGACAAACGAGCGGTACTATTAGGACTATCGCCGAAATCGCAGCCAAGTTCAGCGAGATCAAGGCTACCGACCAGACCCCAGTCGTCCTCGGCAATCCGCGCACCATTCTCTTCATGCCAAACGATATTGAGGTGGACAAGAAGGTCTTCGAGTTGGAGGTGCTAGGGGAGGGTCGGTTTGAAGTCAAGGCCGGGGAGATTCATGGGATAGGTTCCGGTGCTCTGTTTCGATACGGATATGGTGTGGATCTTGAGGTTGACAGGGCTGACATGTTTATCTCCAGTCTCGTTCTCCGACCACCCATCACAGCAGTTGAGATACCCAACGGCGCTCGAGTATCGGCCATCCCCGCCCCCAATTCTACCGAACGCATCTCCAGCACGAAAGTCTGGCTTGGCAATTCCAACATGGGACGACACATCAAGAACGACCGAAAGTGGTTTGAAATCGTGAAGGATTCCGAGCGGCCTACAGCGAATGTTTCAATCACCCTAATCGAGAATGACAAGCGGGTGAAGGTAGATCTTTTGGACGAACTCTTTGTGAAGACGGGTACTTCGACATGCGACTTCTCTGTTTCCGACGTTGGGGACAAGCTCAAGGACCTCCTGGAATCCATCGCCCTTTTTAGGTACCATCTCGGTCGGCGACCTCATAAAGAGGTGGTACCGACATTTACATTGCCATCCGCCCGTACTCCTTCCATCCCGTCCAACTACCTTCAGTTCCCATTGAACGGGAACGTCGACCCCCTCTGGAGCAAATGTAGTATTGGACTCTATGAAACCCTCAACATTGGTGGCATTAGGGTTGTAAAGGAGCCTCCTCGCAACTTATTCGTTGCGGACGCCAATGGAGGGTACATCGCGAACTTGGTTAATTCTGCTGCAACGACATACGGTATCAAGTTGGAGAACAGGAGTCGGGATACCGAGCTTTACTTCCACCTATTCTACTTCCATCCGTCGGACTACAGCATCCAGGTGAGTGGACGTCTACCGTTGTCCTGATTTCATGCGCTCATCGTCACGGAATTAGGCGTGGGTATTGGGCTCGGGCGATGGATCCAAAGTGGCACCTGAAGATTCCATTACGATTGGTTACGGATCGGGAGGGGGGTACCCCATCTGGTTCAGACTGGATGACCCTCTGCGAAGCGAGACGGGATTCATCAAGGTGTTTGTGGCTACGCAGCCAGTAGATGGTATGTTGTCCATTTATTATGTTTCTATGAACGTCGCTGATTCCCATTGGACGTCTAGGGATGCGCATCGTAGAACAGTCTGGTGTCGAAGACCTCTTGCCCAGGAAGTTCATACCAGCGAAACGCATGATCCCTGAGAAGAAGGAGTGGGGCACATTCGTGGCGACCATTAGGGTAGATACCAAGCTTCACAATTTGAAACTGAATTAGATCCTGTGTTCTTCCGGGCTATGTGGCAGGCATGGCACTGCATACTATGTTCGGTCATTCCTGTTGGCAGGAGTCATTTAAAATTTTGTAATGTATACCCCCATGTTTGCGTGACAGATCTCTTGAACAGCACACTCCCGAGTCCCCAGCGGATCCGCCCATTGTCCAATCCTGTGCGAGTTCTGCGACCTGGTATGAATTGATCGACCCCGCGTTACACGCACATCTTAGATTAATGACATTCCGTATCCGAGATTTAGAAATCATAATTATCTTCTAAACCTAAATTAACCCTCCCCTCAAATCTTACATCGGTGCCCCACCACGCGTACGAAGGCGCCATAGGTCCTCCCTTAACATGTATGCGGCACTAGAAGCGACTTTGACGCGGTAACTATGCCCCGTCCAAGCAAATTTAACATCTTAGATGGTCCGTGTATCCTACTTAAAGGCATACTGAGGATCTCCCCTTCGCTGGATCCTGCTCCATCGGTATTGGTGCATTAGGATTAGATTCAAAAGGCCAAGGCCGCTGTGGGCGCTGGTGTATTCAATGGGTACCCAGATCTTATGGCATCGTTGGGCTAGTGGCGGCGTGACGAAACTCAATACATTTGAGCACTGTCGTGCGTTGCGGCTCGTCCATCCTTTTCAGCCCCAACCTCACTCTTCCTCACCGTCATTACCCGCTCCCAACCCGTTCGTTACTTTTTAATCCAGTGAGCCCACTGTGAGCACACGTTAACTAAGATGGACGCGACATACCCCGTAAGGTTCAAGCCTTCGTTTGCACGGAACGCTGGAGCACAGATGGTCTCGACAGCCGTGACAACGATGTACGTCGTGCGCCATTGTACCCGCCTATGACCCCTTCTAACCTTTCCTTTCCATACTTGAAAGGCTATACGGCGTGGCAATGGTGCGTATCCAAACTATATGGTTTCTTGCGAGAGATGCTAACTTTAAATCCGAATTCCAGTTCATGGTCGCCCAGTACTTCTTCAGGCATTCGCACAACGATGCTATGTGGATCAAGGTGGTGGCTGCCTCTCTTGGAGCACTCGCTACCCTCCAAACCATTTTCGCCAATCACCAGATCTATGACTACTTCGTGACCAATAATAATGATACAGATGCCCGGAACTTGATACCATTGTGCGTGCTGTGCATTCTTCACTTGCCCTGAAGCCTCACCTTCGCTTTCGGTAGCTCCATGCCTGTGCGTAATGCTCTCTCAAGCTGAATTTAAATTCATTCACCGCGAGTTCTTTACTACAGGCTAAGACGGCGTGCATCGTAAGTATTAGTCATGGACTTTCCTGCGCACGAATCTCACTCCCTCTTGTCCAGTTTCTCGTTGCCTTCCTTTCGCAGATGTGTGTTGTAAATTCATATGATTCATTCCTTAAACAGCTTAACTCACATTTTGCAGATTCTATGCCTCCAGAATCTGGAAATGTTCGCCACATGTGCATATCCTCGGGAATGAAGCTAACGATTGCTTTCACTAACAGTGGGAAGATTGGTTGAGAATAATTTCCGCTTTCTGGTCGTACCAATCGTTTGTATTTTCTTTCTTTCGCCGTATGCATGATCAATGAAGGAACATGTTCACAGGTAGCTCTAGCAATCTTGCAACTGGGCGGAGGGATGAGTGAGTCAAAGGTTTTGTCATGCGTGCGGCCCATGGCTCATTGACTTTTCCAGTCCACGTCGTCGTCATGCATCATAGAAAAAACAGGGTATAGCTTTACCAATAACTACCAATGCATAGGTCACCTACCGATCCCTACGAAAATCTTTTAGCTGTTTGTACTGATAACTTTGTTTTGTATCCCTGTTAAAACCTATATGCGTTATTAGGGCTATACAGACCTATAGCTATCAATAAATCTATAGCTCGTTAATAGGCCTATAGCTTTTGATAGGCCTATGGGCAATTCGTAACCTGTCATAGGCCTTGCTTAGGCCTATCGGCCGCTTATTATTTTGCAAATGAAAAAATTGTTACTTCTGGCGCTCACTAATATCAGACAATGATAATACAATGGCCCAATTATGATTATAATCATTCAAGCAATACGAATCAAGTACAGCAAGAATGTACAACAATGAACACCACACCCAAAAGAACAGCATGACAAGTCCATGTGAAAACGAGAAAACAAGCAGTGAAGGTGTCCGACTCCCAAGTCCAGGCCAAGTAAGCAAGCGAGAAAGCAGCAAGCACCGAGGAAACAAGCAGTCGGCAGTGACAGTAGGTGACTGGGTTGCCAAGCAAAAAGGCACCATTGATCGATCTGGCAAGGTTTGAAACTGTCAAGACTCAAAAAGCCTGGTCAGTTTCGAAGTAAGAGATAGGTACTGCTTCGCAGTCATCACTCGTCAGTGGCTAAATGATGATATATGAGAGATTAAGCGGTGTAGGAAGGGGGGAAATCGGTGTCCCCCACTCACTACGTATCAGTAGATGGGTCACAGCGAGGCTGTCAAGGTTGAGCACAATACAATCAGTAGATGTATACTCAAGTTCAATCCACGTACCGTTTAGGAAAGAGCCCGAACGAGTTCCCAAAGACCCAGCACGAGATTCCAATCCCCTGCTCTGACTACGTGTGCGGCGGTCCGTTGGAGCTGGAGTATACCGAGCACGTTTCTTTCGAACCGCCGGCGGTAGTGCCTGGGCCTCTTTGATGGGTCGCTGAGTGGGCACAAACATAATCAGCAATGTATGTGCGCTGATGGATAAACCATACGCCAATTATTACCATACCTTTCGTAGCGACTGCAGCCCATTAGACAAGTCAAGCTCCTCATCGGTGTCGCCACTTGCATATCCATTGAGCTCTACCATTGCCCGGAAGTTATGACGAGCTTCTGGCATATCATCTCTGTTGGCTGCAGAAGTCTAATACATGAGGTATCATTATCAATGCGAGGTAATGATAGAATACGCACTTACGGATGGGTCTCTGGAGGCGTTGAAATCATCGGTGTAGAAATCGTCACCGAGATCACCATGATTGTCCACATGTGGTCCTGGAGTTGCTGAATCGCGAGGCCAATTATTGTCGTCCAAGGGATAGACATAGTCTGTCTCGATAGGAGCCTGCATTGTGATGTCTTCAGTGGCGGCACGCAGGTTTTTTGGCCCACCTGCTAAAAAAGGATTCGGTCAGAGCGTGCAAGAGACATTATCCTAGCCTCACCTTCTTCGTCATCTTCAAGTTCATCAACTTCCTCGAACTCATCAGACTCATCGGACTCATCCTCAACCTCTTTGCTATGACAGATCTCTGGGATTGGAATTTGATGCAGTGGAGCACGTCGGCGAGGGAGAGGTTGAGGGCGACGTTCACTCGAGCTGGGTCCAGGACGTTCTTTGTCTGAGAAAGGCTGAGAGTGATGACGGGGCTCATCCGATGGTGGTCGAGTGCGACGTTCATCCGGAATAGGCTGAAAGTGCTGGTCATCCGATGTAGGCTGAGGACGAGGGCGAGGACGAGGGCGGCGCTCATCTGAGCCAGGCTGAATGCGATGCTCATCTGAGACAGGCTGAGAACGGTGATGATTTGATTCGGCCTGAGAACGAGGGTGGCGCTGATCCGAGACAGGTCGAGAGTGATGATTCTCGGATTCAGGCTGAACACGAGGACGAGGGCGACGCTCTTCCAAGATAGGCCGAGAGCCATGACTATCAGGTTCAGGCTGAACATGAGGACGAGGGCGGTACTCGTCTGGGGGCTGAGAGCGGTGACCATTGGATCCTGGTTGAAGGCGAGGACGATGGAGGTGCTCGTCCAATGGTGGGCGAGTGCGAACCATATCGGGTGCTGGTCGACTTCGACGCTCATCTAATTCGGGCCGAGGACGAGTTTGCTCTTGTGTTCGATCTAAAGACATTTGAAGCGCAAAAGAGAGAAGCGACTAATGCCACGTACTTGTTTGTGCTTGCCCAAGCATACGCCGACGGCCCTCTAATACACGATCTGATGCTCGAACAGTGGTTGCTTGGCAACGTTGACGTGGGACTGCACGCCTCAATTGAGGGACTAATCTGAACAGGTGAATGAGACATGTATCATCAGCAAGAGCGTCGACGGAATGGACGTACTCGTCAAGCTCGTCCGAGATCTCGTTCTCGAAGTCTGGATCTGCTTCGAGAATAGCTACCACTTCACTGTAAAGCTCCTCATAGTCGAAGTCTAGGTACTTGTGGTCCTGGCTCCATTCAGAGAGCGAGGACAGTGAAAACATCATCTATGTGCCAAGATTCGGTCAGCACTACTGAATCGAATAATAGAAACATATACACACCCCAACGCATACATATGCAATTATATATCGATCTATTCTTGTAATCCCATATAGCCACGCCTTCGGAGGTGTTTTTCCAGTGCGCTTGTCCCCAAAGGCTGTCGAAGGCCCTGTAAGAAAGGCACGTATGCACTGCAAAAGTATCTTCAGTGTTTCAAGGTGTAGGGGTCTCAGGACTGTCCATACGTACACGGTGAAAGAGATACCCTTTGAACAGCCCTATGTGAGGGAGATCCGGATTGTAACGAGTTTCCGGGTCATAGAGTGCAATCGGTAATGTGGGGGAGACAGTGATTATTCTCTCTTGAGTGATGACGGAGCGCCGATATTCGCTGTTGAGTAGTAAGCACCGAGTAAAATAAAGAACAGATTATGTAGGATGTATGCGCACTCTGGGTCGTCTAAAAAGTCATCGTTATGGTCACGAGGAATGTGGTGGTATGAAAATTCATTGTGGTACCATCCACGACAAGCCATGGACGATGTGGGGAGTAGAGGAGGAGTAAGCGGTGTCAAAGGCTCTGGGTTGATCCAGAAAATGATATTCTGGCGTAAAATAGCAAAGTCGTGACTCCTGTTGTCATGGGCATCTGACGCAATCTATGTATTGATGGTTAGGTGTGAAAATACCACAGCGGCGACTGCATGAAACATACATAATTGATAAAGGTCTCGGTCGTGGTCTGATCCTTCGCCCACATGGCACGCAGTGTCTTCTTGAAACTACCAGGCATCACTGCAGCAATTCTTTCGAAGTTGACACGATCATCTTCTGTAGCACTTCGGGATATTCGTCCATCAGAATGCAGTGGCATGCTACAGTCAAACGCACCAAGCTTGTGGAAGTTTCGACCTCAGGACTACTGTGTAGTCCATGAATGGCGAAACCCGTGAGGGAATAGAGCGTGCTGCCAGCATATAGATGGAAATCACTTCAATCTTCCTGAAATTGGGCATTTGAGCGCATATAGTCAGCATTCTGTAAGATACTACGCACGATTTTCCACGTTTCGACCGTGCTGATTCCTTGACCCCATCAATAACAGCATTAACATGCGCATTATGGTTGGCATGAGCAGGGTTAATGGGGTTGTCCAAACTCGGTCCTGGAGCTCTGTTGCGCATCGGGTACAGGGAGAAGAAAGATGGTGGGGGGAAGGAATCAAGTCGCGTAGTATCAAACAGAACTCAGACGCGACTTGTGACGACGCGTTGCGTTGGCAATCTCTTTGGAATCAAACAATTCACAACTTAAGACAACAGAGTCCAGTGCTCCAATCTTTCCGAGTTCGCATGCTCATTATCTGCTGCTGATTCATCCTTCCGTGGGTTTATACAGACCGAGGTTCAATAGAAATTGCAATATCAACGGATTAGGTGGCAAACTTTCTCTTCCCACTGCTTATACAGATGCCCGAGTCATACTGCCTTGGCTGCTACCAAAGGCATCGAGCTCTGAGACGTCACCAATGGCAGTGTCCACGTTTCCAGCAGGGACCACCTTGGGATCCACCACCAGCATCTTTAGGTCTCACTGAGACCATCTTATCAGACGATGAATCGAGAGCTGGCCCTTCTGTACGGCCTACAGCATCCCCAGCTCCAGCCAGCGGTCTTGAGCATATGGGCAGGTCTGATTCTGGGAGCCCGCCCTGGAAGCGTGTGCGGTTCGCAAGTCCTGAGCGTCTGTACATCCCTTATCCCACAATTCTCCATGATAATGATGATGATATGGACGTCGATGAGGTTGTGCAATCCGGTGGTGCTGAGGAGATGGTAGATGGTCAAACTTAAGCACTTAAACCGCTTGCTAACACATTTATATTAGCAGCTGAGCCAGCCACTAGGCCGACGAGACAGGCCGTTACACTATTACACCGACAGGCCTGACATGCATTTCATGGTCGATGATCCTCTTGCACCAGCCCAAGGCTATACATTGGATTCTGTCCCATACCGTACATGTACAAATCCATTCGGGATCTATCGCATTTATCCTTTCGGACGTCCAACTTACTCCCCTGACCATCTCGAAACCATTGATATGGTTACCGACTCACCGACTTTACGGTCCTTCCAGCCCAAATCACACGAGAAAATTACCCGCCCTACCACTCTTTTTCCCAATTCATCTGTCGAAACCTTGATGGTTTGGTATCATTCGATGAACACCGCAGCCTTCTCTCGGGATGTTCTTGAAAGTCTGGTCACACATGTACTCCGAAACCCAACCTTTTCTTCGCATGATTTTGACACTGTCAGCATGCACAGTGTTTTCTCGGCTCTTGACAACGTCGACAGTGACCCAATGTCCTACTTTGCTGTCCAAGACCACTGGATATCCGGGAGCATCAAGATTCCTGTTCCTGTACCACGTCATGGCTCCCGAACTCTAGACGATGTGCCAGAATTTACAATTGACAAGGTGTACCACCGAAATCTGATGGATGTGATCAGGTCGGCGTTTGCAGAGCCTGCATCCGAGTACTTTCATACATCCCCCTATGAAAGTTATTGGCAGCCGTCACCAAACTCCAACGCCCAGCGCTTGTACGATGAAATGTACTCTGGCGATAGATGGATCAAGGAGCATAGGGCAGTGGTCCAGCTAGCAACAGCACAGGGCTGTCAACTGGAGCCTTTCGTTATCTCACTCATGGCGTGGTCGGACGAAACCCATCTCACGCAATTTGGTTCTGCGAAGCTCTGGCCAATCTACATCTATTTCGGAAATCTCTCCAAGCACACCAGAGGAAAGCCCTCAACCCACTCTGCACACCATGTTGCCTATATTCCCCCAGTGAGATATTTTACGGTCAAAGTCATATCCTTCTGTTGACTTATCATTTTGATTAGCTCCCAGATACATTTTCCGATTGGTACCTGAAGGAGATGGGTACTTTACCGACTGAAGATACTAAGAGGCATGTTCGGCGAGAACTTGTCAATGCGATATGGAGGCTCTTGTTGGATTCCAATTTTCGTGCCGCATATAGGGAAGGAGTTCCAATCAAATTCTGGGATGATATTACTCGGCAGGGCTTTCCGCGCTTCATAACATATTCTGGCGATTACCCAGAAAAGTTTGTCTTCTTTATCAGTCGCAGTGAGGCCAAGCTAACAATCCTACTTCAGAGTCCTGCACGCATGTATCAAGTATTTGACAACATGCCTCTGTCCGCAGTGCTTGGTCCCCCGATCTAAAGCACCAGAACTGGGCACAGGAAATGATAGATCGTACCGTGAACTCTTCAAACGGGAAGACGATGTCGACACCCGGGAGACTATTGATCTAGCTAGAACAAAGGTTTATATTGAGGGACGTGCCCTAACCAACAAGGAGCTCAACCGCGATATTCTTGGTCCAAAATCATTAACACCAACCCGTGTACGTTTCTCTCCTTGGTCGGGAGACTGGGGTGTTCTGATTTTTTTGGACATGTACAGAGCGCATTTTCGCTTCAACTTGGTCCTGCTGGGCTCAACGTGTACAGTCTATTCGCCCCAGACCTACTTCATGAGTTTGAGATCGGGGTTTGGAAGGCAGTCTTCTTCCATTTGATCAGGATTATACGCTCGTTTGGACACGAGGCCCAGAGAAAGCTACAGATCCTCAATGAAAGGTTTGTTTTCTATATAACAATTAACAGGTAAACTGCTCACACACCTGAAGGTTCCGAAGTGTTCCACCATTTGGGAGGGACACTATCCGGCGTATCTACACCAACCCATCGGATATGAAAAGATTGGCTGCCAGAGACTACGAGGATTTCTTGCAGGTGTGTATATTGAGAAAACATATGCAACTTTTGTACTAAAATACCCTGAGATTGCAATTGCTGTATTTCAGGGACTATTTGGTGAACCCTATGACCGTCTGATAGAGCTCCTTTTGTTCGAGTTGGCAACATGGCATGCATTGGCCAAGCTACGCCACCTTTCGGATGTGCTCCTAACCGAACTTGATGCTTCGACTACCCGTTTGGGTCGGATGCTACGGGAGTTTGCAGACGTCACCCTCAAGTCCTTCAAGACACAGGATTTGCCTTCTGAAGTTGAACGTCGTGCACGGGCTAAAGCTTCAAAGCAGAAGAAATCGGCGGTATCTTCCTCCGAACCAATGAATGATGGCGAACAATTCACCACACCTGGCGAACCTCGCATCAGTGCAAAAGAGCGACATTTCAACCTTCTAACCTACAAGGTACATTCACTGGGTCATTATGTCAAGTTTATCCGGGAATGTGGAACAACCGACAACTGGACGACACAGCATGTGAGTATCTCCGATGCAAAATGTGAAATGTGTTCAACAGCTTAGTCAAATCTCATACCAGGGTGAGGCGGAACACCGCCGTCCCAAGCGTCACTATGTCCGTGCTGCCAAAGGTGCCCAAGTGTACGTTCAAGGGATTGCTAGGCAGCAACGCCGTGAGCGGGTGATGTACCAGGTTGCAACGGCCCGGAAAATGGCTGCCAAAAACGGACAACCCTCGCTCAACGGTGCCTTATTTCCCCGGTTCGTGTCTGAAACCCCACCCAGATCGAGTCCTAGCGATCACCACTCAATGTCAAAGGAAACGACAAAGCACAACCGTCTCGAACTCAGATCTTGGCTTCAAGAAAACGCAAATGATCCGGCATTCGAGGTATGTATTTCAAAAAGCTTGATTTAATGTGTCAATACTAAAGAGACGATCATAGAATTTTCTTCCAAAGCTGCAGGCTCACCTTCGATCTCGACTTCTCGAAATACCATATGCAGGAGATGAGGAAGGTGTACCAGACGATGAACTGATGAAAGTTGTGATTGTGGGAAATACCATCTACCGACATGCTATCCTCCGAGTCAACCACACAACATATGATCGACGCCGTGACCAGGAATCATTTAATCCCAGAACACAAGCCGACATCATGCTGCTTGCACACGATGATACCCCGACAGGCCATCCATACTGGTATGCCCGGATTGTTGGTGTGTTTCATCTATCTGCGCTGTACATGGGTGGCACATACAGGCAGCAGCAGCCTCACGAGTTCGAGGTGGTATGGGTACGCTGGTTTGGACCAAAGTCAGACCCAGATACTCCTCAGTTTGGCTGGAAGGCAAAGCGCCTACCCCGCATTGGATTCGTCGACCCGATACTGGACGACTCACCACCGTTTGGCTTCTTGGATCCATCCGAGATAATTCGGGGCATCCACCTCATTCCAGATTTCACTGGGAATAAGTCAGGCAATGGACTAGGACCAACATCAGTTCGGCCAATGCGCGACGAAGATAAGGATTGGAATTATTATTACATTGGCTGGTACGCTCACTATATCTATAAACGGTGAACCACAGCTAACACTTCAAAAGGTTTAGCCACCGTGATTTATTTATGCGCTTTCGGGGCGGCGGTGTTGGCCACACCTCCACAAGAGAGGCTGCTGATTTCTTCCTGGGCGACAGAGACGAGGTTGACGTTGAGTTCCTGGATGCGTTCAAAGAAGGTCGGGAGCCCAATCTGGAGCCACTCATCCATGTAGCGACTGCAGAGGAGCTGCAGAGCAAAGAAGAGCGAAGGGGCCGGAAACCTGCCGATGAATATGATAGTGCCAGTGACAGCGGTGACAGCGATGGCAGCGAAGAAGGTGAAGAAAGTTCTGGGGCATGGGATATTGAAGACGGCGAAGCGCAGGATGGTGGCGACGATGAAGAACACCAAGAAGAGGGTGGAAATGCCGAGGATGGAGATGATGATTACTGGTTGGACGAGGAATGGGATGGCGAAAACTTTGAGAATATCGACGTCGAGGGTTTTGCGCCCTTGGGCTTTGATGAGCTGTAGTTGTGCCGTTCATAAGACTTGTGTATTTACCTTAATGCTCACACCGTATCACCCTACCCCTACCCTTAATCGTCTCTGTGACCATTGAAGACCGGCGATGTACATGGCACTGGTAAGGCCTAAAAACAGGTTGCCGACGAAGCATAAATGCCCACAGCATTATGACGTCGCTAAATCTCTTTCCTTTCGAAATCGAGAAAGATTCAGCTGCATCACTGAGAGTAAACAATGTTTTAGACATACCATCATTATCCTAGACATTATTTGAGTGTGGGACATGGGCGGGGCAGCCAAAACATAGCGATCGCCGCTCAAACAGGTGCCAGCGCACCACACATATCGATAGAATGTCAATCATGTCTTCGCACCCATGCTTCCAGCCTGCAAGTCCTGGGCCAGGAGATCCCGCGTTATACACAGCAGGACGCGCCGACAACAGGACAAGACGGAAGCAGGCGAGGCCCGAGGGGACATGTAAGAGAGGTGGTGACTGTGGAATGCAGGGTGGCGACGAATTGGTGTGGCGACGCCGCGCTGTTAATCCTCGGAGATATCCGAGGGCTCAGCGCTCAAGTGAAACTGACTTACGTACTGATTATCTGTTTGGCGTCGTTGAGGCTAAGGCAGCCTTGGTAGTATGCGGTCGTAGGTCTAGCATGAGTCGGTACGTGATCATAGGTTTAGCATAGGTCTATGGCCACTTACTGACTCATGCTAGGTCCGGCTTTCGGTATTCGGCGTTTGCCGGTCTATGTCACGTCTAAGCAATGCCTGAAAAGAAGTGTCGACTGTGTGCATGTATAGACATCAGGCATTGCCCGGACATAGAGCTGGGCCATGTATACTGCGGGCTATTAACCGTAGTTCAGACATACTTAGACTTATTGGGCACCCATTAGGTCCCTTAAAACATATCTATACCTAGTTAGTTGGGGAACACCTATACCCAGGTTTTTCTACGATGTGTGAGTTCAGCAAGACCACGAACAGCTCTCTTCCCAGCTTATCCGTATGTTAGGGATATGTCTAAGAGTTACCCCGTGATGTATGAGCGGGTGTCGTTGACCATCGTGCGATATGCCTGCTCTACACTGAGAGTATCCTCACTGAGTTCTACGCACAGAGGTCAATGTACATCAATGGTACAGCCACCGCTGCCTGTGACATCCTCATTACCATTGCACTGGTGGTGATCCTTCGCTCCACTAAGGTGAACGCTACTCGCAGGTGCGTCGTTTCGGTCAGAGGTGCAGTATCAGCGATGATGAGTCGAGGCCCGCAGAACCAAGACCCTTCTCGAGAAGCTAGTCATCTACGCGATTAATCGTGGCATCGTTACCAGGTGCGTGCAGTCCCCAATAGTTGAAGATGAAGATACGTACCTAATACTTTGGGAAGCGTCTTCGCCCTCCTAAGTATCTTCCTGGTAAGCATTGCATGCAATCCCATCACTTGGTCTTGCTGACTTTCCGAATAGTACGACTTCGCATCCGGTACTTTTTACTTGTGCGTTTTCTCGGCACTTGTTCTGCACCATTGAGCTCAGCGTTCGCTTCGATTTACCAGCCTCATCCCCTTCGTATCCAACACACATGGTAAACTCAGCTCTATAATTTCACGTTCTTGTTCTAACCTGACCTTCTAGTCTATATAATATCTGTGATCAGTATGTGAGTGTCAGCTCGAGTATGACGTGGTGCAAAAGGCTCACACTCTTCCATCAGGCTGACTGCTCGGGAGGGACTCCGCGAGGACATGGATAGATCATTCCATGTCTCTGACCTCATCATGAATACATTCACTCAAAAAACGGAGAATCGTGGGGTTACACGGACTTCGACCGATGTACTGGTGAGTAGTCCTTATGAAACTCGAGGAAGGACTTTCTGAGACCTTACCCTTAGGACAGCGCAGAGTCGAAGGGGACAGAGGAGAACCCTGGAACTCGGGATGCGTCGGCGAACTGCTGGGCTCAACAGGGGAGTTAAAGTGGTAGATACAGGCCAACTCAGTAGCTTACAGTCGGATAGCGTAGTGCAGATAAGTGGCGATGCAAGGTCACTATTGTCAGTTGTTGTTTATGTCCGGGTCTGCGACGTAGCAGAAAGTGTGGCAAAGGGTGAGCACCTTGTATGGCCTGGCGGATGCTGTCAAAGACGACAGCACTGCAGTTGTCTGAGACTATCACGGATAAAAATGGCACTTAGAGCTCGGTGGATGCTCCCGACAAAGACCGCATCAATAAAGACCTACGCCCGCAAAGCTGGTTGACAAAATGATCTGTGATGTCACTCGTCCAGATGCTGTCCACCGTCACCGCCAACGGTAAGCCGTTCGTGTCGATGCTGTCGTATTGAGCAACGTAGCGGAGGGTGAGGCTGGCGCTGGTTGATGTATGCCACAACAGTTTTTGGAGAAGATCATCAGTAAAAAACCAGAAACTAGATCTTAAAGCAACCTTCTTCACCGCAGACGGTCGCGCCAAATGTTTGCAAGCTTGCGGCGATGATGAACGACCTATTCCCGTGCTGTGATCTCCCATAATCGCAGCGGCACAAGGTGCCGCATACAAACCGCCAAGGGTTTGCTGGAACGCTGAGTACCGCTGCAAGCACTCAAGGTCTGGCAAATCTTTGGCCAGTGCTCTATCAGGCATAGGCATAACAAATATGTAAATGTTGTTTCAATACATGAATATAATGATCAGACGGCTACGCGAATACAGACACATTTACGTATCAGTTTCCCTACCTCACCTCATACAGATCCTCCCACAAGTCCGAGATACTAAGCCAAGAGGAAGAGGTCGGATAATCCAAAGTACAAAATTCATACTGGAGATTCGAGCATCAAATAGCCGGTGCGGCCATTGTGCGATCTTGTACCAGGGCGGAGACATTGGGGCGATCTCTTCACAATGCTGTGGTATCTAAATCCCCGCATTGACCAGCCAAGGGCCTACCAAGAGCATTGCGATTTATGCTAGATCAACTTCACATCTTTGCAGTATTACCCAGAGCTGCACATGACCTCCATGAGACAACCAAGATCTTGAAACAACTTGGAGGTGAACCAAAGGTCTGTTCCCATCGCCAGCGAGTGTTGTGCAATGAAAGAGATCTAAAATCTGGTTTTGTACTGATGATCATGCTGGTATATTTGAAAGTGTATTGAGAAGAAGAAGTTTTGGTAGGTCGTATTGCTCAGGTGGTCTGAGCTCAGTGAGGCCACCTCTGTTACACCGCTTCCAACGGTGGAACATGACAAAGAACGGGAACTCACGGATGAAGATTATTTGGAAATACAGATGGAATACTTTCGGAAGTTTGGTATGTTTGATAACGAGTCTATTGATACCCCTAACTGTCAAACCGGAGCTTGGGGATATTATTAGAGAGATAACGGACACGAGGATATGAC
>ML210561.1:0-15623 GCA_004369085.1 Coprinopsis marcescibilis | reverse complement strand
TAGATACATTCACTGTATGTGCCTGTGCTATGATTGATCCCACTGAGAACGCAAGGACTGGGTAGGTAGACTCAAGGTAGACTTGTCTCGAGTCTCCTGCACCACGCCGGCGCCACGCTACATTCCGCTGACTAAGCACCTCCCACCTACCGGCTTGATGTCGCACAGAGCGGCTGTGCCACTTCGCTCCATTCACAATCCAGGCAAGGCGTACAGGGGCATCCCATAATGAGTTGGGGAGGGTCAGTCCCAATTCAAAAGCTACTACGAACCCAACAGTACTGAAATCTCTACTCAGATTCAAGAAATCTGTCACCCGAGCGGGAACAACAGTTAGTTCTCAGACATCTTGATTGACACCGGCGAGCACATAATGACCGTGACCTCCCTCTCCCTTTGCCGTTCGCTAGCTCCTGCAAAAGACGGGCCAGATCGAACGGACGATAGACCGCGAATTCACTGAAGAGGAGGCGAAATACCGAATGTACGAGTGTTGGCGGTTCGCTCCATCTGTACGACTCTAATTATGCGGATGGTCGTTGTAGCTTTGAGAAGGAATGTCAAGCGTTGCAGAAGAGCAGCAAGGGCTATTGGGATGCCATGAAAGGCGAGTAGCATATCTTCGCCTCACCAAAGACTACTCTTGTCTTATATTCCTCCCTAGCTATGACGTCTGCCCAAGCGAGGATCGCAGACACCATCGAAATATTCTATGGTGCGGCGGATCGTAGTTCTGAAGGTGCCATGGCAGGACACGCATACAAACGCTCAGTGGATGATCTTGACTCTGGCTTCACCAGAGAGCTCGTAAGGACATGTCCTCTTACATCCACCACAAATTTCTCTCAACCACCTCGTTAATCAGGATGTCCCATACCGCACTGCCATCTCAGAACCTCTCGGCAAGATGTGTGCATATTTCCCAATCACCAATGAACATATCGCAAAGCGTAACAAGAAGGTAGCTTACTCCGACTGCGTAGCGCTTACCTTGGCTGACAGGAAACCCAGCTTCTGGATTACGACTCTGCGCGCAGCAAACTGAAGAAGCTCATCGACAAGCCCTCTGAGGACCCAACCAAACTGCCAAGGGTACGCACCCTGCAGAAAAATTACATGCCTCGATGTACTTAGTGTTCTACCTCCCTTCTAGGCGCAGCAGGAGCACGATGAAGCAAAGGAAGTGTTCGACATGCTCAACGACCAACTGATCGCAGAGTTGCCCCAGCTCCTCGACCTTCGAGTGCCATACTTTGACCCCAGTTTCGAAGCCATGATCCGCATGCAGGCCAAGTTTGCAGAGGAAGGATACGAGAAACTGAGCGGCGTGCAACGGTTCGTCCTTCGCATTTGCATCGTCGAGTTATGTCAACCTCATCGCTTTATCCAGATATTTTTCTGACCACGTCCGAGACGATTATGCGGCTGGACAGTTAGATGCTCAGGTGGAAGGTGTGCTTGCAGAGATGAGGGAATTGTCAATATGCGGTGGGCATCAATAGCGAGAGATCGATTTTGCTTTGTATACGTATTAGGGTACACTTATGACCAAGATATATTTGAATTGAGAGCGAATGCGTGCTTTACGGTTAAGAAATTAAAGGCTGAATGCGAACGGACAGAAAGAAGCCGTCAGAATGAATGTAGGAAACGAACGGCTCACAAACCTTACCTTACTTATTTTTCGGTTGTTGTCGATCGTCGATTTATTCATACAGAAGCTTGAGATTGGGAATCGGACATGTCCAACCTGGTTAACAGACGTGGCCCACCACTAGCAGGACCATTGCCAACACCAGCACCACTTCCGCGGCCTCGGCCTCGTCCACGGCCGTTGTGACCACCGCGAGAAGTCGCCTTCGGTGCATCTGACATTCGGTTCAGCAGCGTGGCTCCTCCATTGCTGGCATCAGTGGACATACGTTGTCCAGAGGGCGGATCGTTATGTGCAGTAGGGGTATCGTCTCCGGGTCGCGAGCTAATCCGAGCGGAAAGGTCAGGTTTAGGCTTCGGTTCCGCAGGCGTTTGGGCGGGCTCAAAACCGAGACGCACACGAGGATCCGCCGTCGGCTGCTGCTGCTGCTGACTGACAACTCTATTCTGCGGCCAAGCAGGCAATGGAGGGGTGCGTGCGTTAGCGAGAGGCTCTGGTACGTTGGCCTGAGACGGCATCATAACCACACCGGACTCGTACCGATGTCGCTGAGCCTGTGGAGGGAGAGAACCGGATTCCAAGGATCTTTTTCGGCCAGCCACAGGCTGCAGATCAAAGGGAGGAGTCGTACTTCGTTCAAGGGGGCGACCAATGGGAGAGCGACTTGGGAAGTCGGAAGGAAACCTGTTGTCTGGAGGAGGCGGGGAATAATGATCGTGTGCTCGACGCGGGTAGTCACGGTAGTCACCCCTCGGGCTGGGGGACCGACCTCGATAATCATAATCTGGTCTATATGTGTCTGTAACGCGCCGGTTGATTCGCCGTCTAGCTTGTTTGGTGGCCTGCCTGAGAGCCGGGCGTGCGGGAGCAGCTGTGGTTGGCGAAGGGTTGGGAATATCTGGCCTGGATGACGTTGTCGCTTGGGTTTGACTTGCTTGAGGATAACGCGAGGATTGAGATATTTTCAAAGGAGTGGGTGCAGGGGCCGCCGGAAAGGTGGCTTGATAGGGTTGTGGAGCGATTTGCACGGTGGTGGGCTTACTTTGAGGCACAGGGACCGAGGGGATAGGAACTTCAGCCGGTTCTTCCTTGACGACAACTTTCATCCCCACATCCTGTTCTCGACCCGCAGTGGAGGCAACAGCTGCTAATCCGAGGCTTGGCCTATGGCCGGTTTTGGGAGGATGCGAATACATTATGGGAAGATTTCCAGGGTCAGAACCTTGGCGGTTCGCAGTAAATTGAGACGAGTCAGATTCAAAGTCCTGTGAGTCTCTTTTCTTCGCCGTCTTGTTCGGTTGAAGATGAATCTTGCTTAAAGGCTTCGAAGGAGCGCCAGGTTGGGTTGAAGACCCGGCAACTGACCCGTCGACGAAAGGTCCAGTGTAAGTGATATGGGAGCCGGAAACACTTGGGCTGACGCCTAGTTGGTGATTTTTGGGAATGGCGGGAAAAGAACTTGACATCGGCACCACCTGGGCCTGCGATGGGCGCAAAGGTAAGGATCCCACGGGGCGAGGAGGCAGCGAAGCATGAGGTGGAAAATGCATATGAGAAGGCGCTGATGCCGACGTTGAAAGCTGGCGACCGTGGACGCCCGTTTGGCCATTTGCAGCGGAGATCGAGAGACGGTGTGCATCAACAGGGGAAACTGGGCTCGAAGTCATGCTTCGATTATCATGGTGGCTGGCTTTGGTGACAAGCTTTGGGACAATGGGGACTTCCTTGCGGGGGAGCGTCTGGGACTGCCCGGTAGGATTATCTTGCGATGCTTGCCGCGAATGCGTAGGAGTATGTGTTTTGGATAATTGCTGATTCTGGCGACGCACTAAGACCAGCCTCATCTCTTCTTCATGGCGGCGCGCATCTTCTTCGCGTTGCTTGCGCTCCAGCTCCGATTGTTCCTTCTGTTTACGTTGTTGCTCCTCTTGCTGTCTTTGATTATCGAGTTCACGTTCTTGTTGATTTTTCATTTCTTGTGCCTTTCGTTTCGCCTCTTCTCGCTGACGTTGAAGCTGAAGCATCTTCTGTTGGAGGTTCTCTCTTTTCAATCTCGCCTTTTCACGTTCTTCTTCGTACCTCTTGTTCTCCTCTTCGGCTTCGCGATACTGCCGCTGCAGTTCTTTTTCCTGGCGATTGATCTCCTGAAGCTTTGCTTGTTCTTCTCTCTCGCGGGCAACTCGGGATTCGTCCTCAAACTGAGGGTGTACGCCATTTGTAATGGAGGATGTCGGAGAGTGAGTGGAAGGGGAAGTAACAGCGTCTGGCTGTCCGGATGCCCTCTGCCTAACTTGAGTTGACTGGCTGAGTCTAACGTTTTCTTCGCGCAAGCGTTCATGCTCGCGCAGCAAGGAGAATTCCTCCTCTTCACGACGCTTGATCCATGCGTCACCGGCGGATATGGCGTTTTGAACGACTTCCTCCCATTCTTGTTTCTTCGACGCGGTGTCTCTCGTTAGAGTTTCCAAAGCATGGATGACATCATCGCAACGATCCTGGAGTGCCTTGGCTGTGTCCAGACATGATTGTGCTGCTTGCTTGGAGGCTTCAGCCGCCGCCACGGCATGCTCCGCAGAAACGATCGACTGTCGGGCAGAGTTGGTGGAGACGAGAGTGTCGGCCCTGAGCGATTGTACCATATTGGTAATGGCATCATAGGCAGGAAGATTCATGGAAGGAATAGCGGTGAACAAAGAACGCAGTGCATCAAGACTGTTCTCGGCGCTGATCCCCGCACTACGCTCATTGAAAGAAAGAGCAGAAGGCTTGGGAGAAGCCTGATCGGGTGACGCGCCAGGGAGAGAGGCAGAAGCAGAGAACGACGGCGGGTTTGCCGTAGAGACAGAGACAGAGGGCTGACTGTGTTCGGCGCGAGCTGCTTCCCGGTTGTTTGCCCTGCCCAAACCCGAGGAGTTGTGGGAGCCACAGTTTGAGGTGGATGATGCATTCTGTCGGTGGAGTGGACTCGAAAATCGGTCTTGCAAGTTGCGTTGTGAAGCAAAGGATGTGCCAGGGTTTGATGCATACAAAATACTTGGGTCTTGCAACCCCTGCCTTGTTGCGTCTCGCATAGGCACGGCCTCCGGAGTACGCTGACTCGGGAACGCCGCTGAGTTGCTCGCAGCGCCGTGCTGGTCAGGCATAAGCTGGTCTCCGAATTCTGGAGAAGGAGAAGGCAGCGAATATGCTGCGTTCCGGTTGGCGTCGGGAGACGAGATACGACCAAGGAGACTTGCAGACTTTCCGATTTGGTTGAAAGTGAAGTTGTTATCTATGATGAACTGAGATGGAGTTGGTAGCAATGGAATATGGTCGTCGGTTGGCCCCGACGAGTTTCTCATTGCGTTGGGGGTGAAAGCCTGCAATGAAAAAAGGTCAATCACGGAGGTCAAGAGCAAGTTCCGCTGCAAGTCAGCCGTCAGACCTTGAAAAAAAGACAGTGTGCTCGTAATTGTAATTATTTGTTCGGTCCCTGATCGATTAGGCGAGCCAAAATTAGGGATCGCTCAGGCGTCCAGTGAGCATAAAGGTAAAATACGCGAGAGCTGGGCAATTATAAGGATGGTAGAAGGAAGAAGGAAAGAAAGAAAGAGTCTTTTTGACGATGAACGCACCAATGCCTTCTCAGACAATTTGGACCATATTTGGCCCATCAAAACTCTGTTCCTGAAAAGGAAGCACCGACAGAAGCCGACAGACCAGGACAGACCCCGACAATGGACACCGGCGCTTAGCACATTCACCACATTCACCGGAGTTATATTGCTCTGTCGCCGTCTCAGCCACATATACATAAACCTTCAGATCTAGCTCGACCGCGCTGTGTACATGACATCTGATAGGAAGACTCCCTAATCACCGCCGGAGCTGGCACCTCGGCGTTCACCTGGACAGCTGATGCACAACCACGCGTTCCGAGAGCCATACAGTGGGATCTTCACGACCAACTATCAGTTGCCTTGATTCAGCGTCTCTTTCTATTATAAAGGGACGATGAGATTTCTGCGTTATGGCAGCTCTTTTATTCCTCAGCAATGCGTTCCCCAATTTTTGCTACTCTTGTCTGCACTCTGTCGTTCTTTGCTTCTTTATCTCTTGCCACCCCTACTCCCCTCAAACGTGCAGACTCTGTAGCCTTTCATGATCCTCGAGCACGCGGCGGTGCCCTACTCAATCGCTCAGGCGGCCTGGGGGAACCCTTGAATGTAGGTCTCCAAGTTTTTGACTACATGGCCAAATCTTACTCGTCTCTCTCAGGTGATCATCTCTGGGAAAAGCTCCCCGGAAATCTTGACTAAGAATGGCTTCCTTGACTATGCCCGCGCGGTTGGATTGTGCGTCGGCTCAACTCTTTTGTTCGAGATTGTTGTGTAACGACAGTCTCCAAGTTCGATGGAATGTTTTGGACAGCACAGAGGCGATCCACAGCCAGCTAATCTCGGGGATGGAAACGGGTGGCGCGGAGAGCGTGTTAGTGCCAATCTCTGCAACACTGCAAGTGGATCCCAACATTAACAAATGATATATGTAGGAGGTTTTACGGCAACATTTTGCCATCCCTCTCCTTGGAACCTGTCTTCAAAGCCTAACAGGTGGGAATCATTTCCGGTCAGTTTCCTTCTATCTTCTAGGCTTGCTGCAATTGGGCCTTGAACTTGATCGTGCGACAGTGTTTATCAACAAGACGGCCCCGAGGCAAACAGCGGTGCTCTGTTCCTTGCGTACGTTATATTCAGCGTCTGTGTATCCGCACCTCTGACGTTTCAACTTCAATTGACAGGGTTTCTGAAGAAAAGGTGACGACGCGCCTTTTGCATTATCCCTGACTAGCCCTTAAACGTTGATCTTGAAAGGATTTGGCTAACAACCACCAAATTGTCCCAAACGGTTACAACATCGGGCGGTAAGTCGTTTGTCATACTCGGGGAAATATGTTGGGAAGCTCACAAAGAATGCCAGTGACCTCTTCGTGAATGGAGCAGTCGGTACAAAACGCTTCTTATTACATACGTATACTACGACTGTAGAAGAAGTAAGAGGTCTTTTAGAGCCAGGCTCCGAAGGAGTAAATCACGGTGAGCACCCTGTCTTTCCCAATCATCTAAATGCGGCGTGATTGCTGATTCGAATTCGAATTCCCAAGGCATCGCCCAGGACGGGGTTGTCAAAGTCCTCACCGTGACCCGAAAGTTCTCGCTATTCTAACTCGCTGAGGCAAATGCCATTCTTTCCACAAAGCTTGAATCATACGTCCTGTACATACTACATATTATACCCCAAATGGAATAACACATGTGTAGTTACTTCCTCTTCGTCTCCCTGATAGGAGCAATCCGGTCTTGCGATGGGATGTCCAACGTGTCCTCAACCTCTGGATAGAATTGTTCGTTGTGGTCACGGAAGCAGTCCTCGTGCCAGTTATGTTCCCTGGTCCGCTCAAACTGGTCAGGTATTTCGACTAAGCAGTTGCAGCCTAAACATGTTGTGTATGGATTCCGCTGGCTGGCCCGTGCTCCGGATATTCGAACTGGCATTTCCGTGGAGGCACCAATGTCATGGTCC
This sequence comes from Coprinopsis marcescibilis, assembly GCA_004369085.1. Taxonomy (NCBI): domain Eukaryota; kingdom Fungi; phylum Basidiomycota; class Agaricomycetes; order Agaricales; family Psathyrellaceae; genus Coprinopsis; species Coprinopsis marcescibilis. Next base: position 8,407 of record ML210561.1, on the reverse strand, counting down.
AAAACTATCGATAAACTTTTGAGTTAAAGTGTATCTTGTGCATATTTACTGGTCACTCGCATTGTACGACCATATAGCTCGAAGGATCAATGAGATCTCAAAAAGTAGAGATCAAGTTTTTTTGAAAAAGTGGCTGGAGGCTGACACGGAACTTGCAAGGTTGCAGTGATGGACGTATATCAGTTTTGAGGTTTGCAATACGTTCAAGGCGGCAACACTCACCTATGGACTCAAATCTCAGGGCGTTAGGTTTAGGAGGTAGTGAAATGCCGTGTACATCTGCTTTTAACAGCACTGGCAGAGCCGATCTGCTGAGACATCTTGGGGTTCACGTCACCGCGTCATCGGGTGCGGCCACGCGATGTGGATCCACTTTTGGTCATCGCCCTCCTCTTTCGTCCATACCGTCATTCCTCGTGTCGTGTCGGTCGAAGCACCCAGTTTTGCACCATGAAATTACATCGGCATCCTGCACACGCTAATATTGGCTCCAAGTTGATGCTTTTCGTACCCCCAGAGTTCGATGTCGCCGCTGTATATTCGAGGGCGTCCCACACGAGGTGACAAAATCATTCGATAAATCGAAAAACACCAATGTTCAAGCACCGGAGGAAATAGTCAGGTCGAAGGTCCGAAGACGTCTTTCATCCCTACATTCTTTTCCAACATCCGGCACAGAAGTGGGCCTCCTACATATGACGCGTCGAAGCATCCTCCCGCTACAACACGACCGTCGGCAACACAGGCCATCGGCGGCATGGGAGGCTTCTTCTGAATCTGGCACAAGAACGTCGGAGAAGGGAGAAGACATGAAAGGTGGGTTACTCGAATGTGGATAAGTAATGCGATTCCTTACCTTCTTTCACTGATCACGATGTTCGTAGAACGCATAAATGGCGTTCGTTGTTGGTAGAAGATTCGTCGGAAGTGGAGTTCTGGCGCGACAAACTCCCGAATAGTGATTGGCTAATCACCAGTTGAGGGACTATAAATCCGTTCCGTAAGTCTGAGGTGGACGAGTAGAATTTGTGCGCCGGGATGGAGCTACTTGGAGCTTTCCTGTCGCTCCTCCTATTTTTCTTGGCGGTTGTAACTGGTCTGCCTTCGAGAGGAAGCCAGACTACCAGGTTCGTAAAGGCCAATGGGACTCAGTTCTCTCTCGATGGCTCCAAATTCACCGTTGTTGGGTCAGCATTTTCGCTTCCGAGTCTGCACATACGTTGACGTCTACTTCAATTTCAGAGCGAACGCATACTGGCTGTCTTTAGCAAATCTCAGCGAACAGGACATGGAGAAAGTATTTAGTGAGATTTCAGAAAGTGGCGCAACCACAGTTCGTGTCTGGTGAGTCAAAGTGCTTCCATTCTCGAACCATTGGAAACAATTGAGCTACTAGGGGACACAACGAAATGCCTGAAAGTCAAATAACCCCTCAAACAATATACTACCAGTCCTGGTCAGGGAACAAAGCCACCATTAACTATGGGGCAAATGGCTTGAGATACTTCGGTATGGTCGACTCCTTTCCAAACTTACATGATAATTAACTCGACTATCAGACCGTGTAGTGGAGAGTGCAAAACGTCATAACCTTCGACTAATAGTTGTCTTGTGTGTATTGACCCTTGTTTTTAGGCTCTGACGACTACTTACTGACTTGAGTTCCAGGATGAGCTACTGGAACGCCGCGGACGGGAAAACAGGAGGAGTGGAGACATATGCTCGACAAATGCTCACAACTCCGGTCAATCACGGCGGGTTCTTCATAGATGAAGGGGCCAAGGTATGTCCTTACTTCATGTTCCACGTAAGGGCTCTCATATCAGCGGGCGCAGAACGTGTTCAAAACCTATGTCAAAGCTGTCGTCGGCCGCTATAGAGACAATCCGACAGTGATGTCCTGGGAGTTAGGCCACGATATGATATGCATGTAAGTACGAAACTATTCTGAGTGTTTGCCTTTACTTCGTCGATATCTCATAAATACTTCTAGGTGGGTAGGAGGGCGTAAATGCCCTGCTGGTTCGCTTACCGCGTGGACTCGAGAACTCTCGTCGTTCATTAAATCGATCGACCCGAATCACCTTGTTGCTTCCGGGGACCCAGGGGATTACAATAAGACAGACACAGATGCGTTAGAATACAGGTATGTCTTATCTTTGCTTCTCAGAAGGTGGGTTACCAACGCACAGCTTCGGGCTTAGTGGATGGGCTGGGCTAGACTTTGAGGTCAACATAGTAATGGACTCGATCGACTACGGGACATTCTCTGTAAGCATTAACCCCAAGGTTTAAACGGCGAAATGCTAAAACAATCTCTTCAAGCTTTCGGGTATCGACCCAATGCGATGGATAGATGACCATGTTGAAACTGCAACTCTCGCGCATAAGCCGCTGATTTTCAACAAATTTGGACCAGAAATCTACCAGGAATGGCTCGACAAGCTTGTCTCTGCCGGAGTTGCAGGAAGTTTTTACTGGTACGTCTTCTACACATTGCGAAAAAAAGCGTAAATCTGACACGATTTTGACGACAAGGCAATTTGGAAGCGAAGACATAAGGATGTAAGCGCCCTGAATTCAAGCGCCGACCGATTGTGTTTGAACATTGGTTTAGGAATATGCCCTATTGGTTTTATGGGGACTACGTTCCGCGCGGATCTCACACTTATCGTCTTCTAGTTGATCACGCAAAGGCAATGAAAGATCGTCCTTGAAGGTTTATTTCGAGAATCGCAACCAAGATATGCTGCGGCTGCATGGAACATCTTTTTGTCTTTGTCCCACAGTTCATGAAGCGTGGAGGAGGCTAGACTGAAGCGGAGACCTCTGTCAAACTATAGGTCTATGTTTAGTTCATGAACTTCTTTGTAGAACCTTGAGTTCCAGTTTTATCAACTCTCTCATATGCCATACTTTCCACAAGTCACTCAATGAGGTGCTTTGCTGATCACAAGACCCTCATGAGGGTTCTCATCTCCCCAAATGGCGACAAGTGTAGAGAACAAGCGCTATCGATATCAGAGAATGTGTTGGAGCTGAGAAGGAGCACCTGTATTCGTCCTCGCACAGCCTTTTCATCGTGTTCCCATCACAACTAAGCTTATGCTGCTAGGTCAGCTGAGACAGAGAGTTCCTGCGGTTGAGTTTGAATTCCCGTCGAGAGTTTTTGTACGTACACTATTACTTGAAGGTCGCCTGGAGGCTGCCGGGTGGAACAAAGGTATATGTAATCGCACATACCCTCGGTTAGGGCCTTTGTTAAGATAAGCGACACCATACACGTTTTCCGTATCCCCAAGTTGAAAGTGAAACGAGGGCGAGGTGTGGTGAACGTGAGTCGTTGACCCCAAAGAACTGATTGAATAAAATCAATTACCGCACCCTCCTTGGCTCTATGTAGTCTCAGCGCTCACTGGCAGATCTCCTTTTCCGACAGTGCCTCTGGGTCTATACTTGCCCTTATCAACGGAATCAAGCAACATATATTGGCGGTTGGCAACTTGTTATTTCGATCTATTTTGGTCCTACTATTTATCTCTTCTGCACCCTCATTTCCAGGCTTCCCCAAGGCTATCTTTGCGTGAGCGAGGAGCATGCATGGTCCGCGCACCATCAGGGCAATCATTTTTTTCGCTCATCAACCGAAATTTAAGTATTTCTCGTAATTTTCGAATTATGCGCAACGCCACCAAATTCAACTTGAAACAAATGCATTAGTTCCGAGGCGAACAAGCCGTTTACTAGAGAATTCGGCAGAGTAGTAACGGGTCATTCAGACCCTTTGCCTCGCGTTGTCGTCTTCTTGAACCTTCGATGCTGAAGTTTCGAGGAGATCGATAACGGGAGAACCTGCCAAAGGTTGAGATCGTTGAGAAGCGATCGAATCGAACCGTTACGGCCATATATGTGACGTTTTCTTTGCTATTTCAAGGCACGTTGTAAATCTCCTTTGAGCACTGCTTTAGGTACCGAAAATGGGGACTCCTTCCTGAAAGCCTATAAATCGGCTTTGGGATGGGACCCGAATTGGTTTACTCCCCCACCCCTCCAGCAACACTCCTTACTTGTGAGTGATTGCCGATGACATCCATATGCGCTTATCGTACTGACCATTCATCCTATCAGTCCATAATATACATAACGATGAGGCATGATACACTCCTGAAATGCAACGAGGAGTTGTTCACGATTTCTAACGTGGGGTCCTCAAAGACAATGCCCTTGCTTGACCTTGAGTATGTTTCCGTCCTTAGGCTTTAAAACGTCGCTGACCGTCTGCCCGTCGTGGTCATAGTTCAAGAGCAAGAGTGGTTATCCGGCCCGGTTGTAAGCGATTCGCGATGAAACAGCGCGCGCTTGGGGCAACACTAGCATGCTTCACCTCTTTTGAGAGACCACCAGCACCGTTACCGCAACCAAAGGTTGTGCGGACAACCACGACGCGTCCGCCATTCTCAATCTCAGCGAAAACACCGATAGTATCAGCTCCCCGACCTTTGCTCTCTGGATTGGGTCAGCCATCCAGCAAGTTGGGGAAAATTGCAGTGATGGAAGGGCGGATTGAGAAGCGAGTAACTCCCCCACGTCGCGCCTCTTCAGCTTCGTCAACGTCTTCAAATCACTCGGTATACTCTGACGAGCTGGATAAATGTCCATGCACTTTGCCAGGGCGTAGTGAATGCCAGAGATGTGAAATATTGCGGCTTGCAGATAGGTAAATGGACTGTTTGTTAGATGTCAGGAGCTGGCTTTCTGACCCTGTGTTTTTGGTCTAGGTTTTGCGTCGTCGTCTCGGCACAATGCGAGAAATGGGATTCACCTCCCTCGACCCCTTGAAAGATAGATTACTGAAATCTATCCTCCCCGTACATGCACAAACCTGGCAGTTACCGGTTACCGGCAAGCAATTGCCATTTCATTCATCATTACGTTTTCAGTTTGTTGTACTTTCAGAGCCCTCTAGTTAACTTATATCTCTTTCATTCTATTGTACATAGACACCATGCGTTATACCCATCACAATATTACATTGTCCATTTCTACACAGTCTGTGCTATGAATAGCGTTTTCTTTGATGCGGGGCCTATTGCGGTCATTTTCGCACGATGCCAGACTCCTGCCGTGAAGACAGCGCGTGAAGTCTGCCGAAGACCAAAGTTGCTCTGCTCCACCGTACATGGCCAACCGTTCGCTCTCATGGCTTCGTTAGCCATCGTCAAAAGCTGCGGGAGGGCCTGGAGCACCACAGCGAGGACGTCGCTGCCCAGGCCAGAGGCGCTGGACAGGTACAACCTCATTCGAAAGTTTTTCAGGCAGCAACACACCACCGCCGTCCCAGCTCAAACTAGCCAGATCTACCTAGCAAGTCTGCGCTGTCGGGGGACGTTCACGACGACATGGGGGAAAGTGGCTTATGGCACAGCAACTCTCGGGATTCGCGCCTTTGCAACGACTTCGACCTGGAGAACGAGCGCGAACGGGCCTAAATGCCAGCAATGTTCACGACCGCTCAGTGCGGCATCGAGCCCACAACAGCCTAAACTACCAGATTCAGACGGGGCGGGAAAACCAATAGACCAGCAGAACACTCCGCAGGGTGCACATTACAACCCAGAAGACTATCCTCGGTTCCTACGACGACTTGCTATGTCTCTCCCACATCCTCACCGACCGACGAGAGAAGAGTTGCTCAACGTCGCAACCGGATTCTGGGAACGACTACGTATACGCTTCAAGTGGTTTACGATCAAGTCTTTCCGAAAATTCAACGCTGACGACATGTCGGCGTTCATCACTTGGTTCGTCATGAGCCAGACTCTGTGGGTTCTGGTTGGAACGTAAGTATCGTGTTCTAGAACGTCATCTTGCTTTTTTGCTCAACGTGTTCTGCATGTAGGACGACTTTCTTTTCTGTTGTATTTGCTGTTGCAAATAGTCTTCAGCTTCAGCGTGGGTAGTGATAACGTTCTCCTTGCATTCACAACTCACCTTTCTTCAGACTACATCGCCCGCGGCATAAGCGACTACCTCACGTCAGAAACAGGCGTCACAATTATTTTCGAATCGGCCATTGTTCCCAAATGGAAAGACTCGCGGATATCGTTCAAGAATGTTTATGTTTCTAGACGTCCTTCCACGCTAGAAGATGGTCGGCCAGAACAACGGCAAGAACATCCAGCGGGCGTCGGATATGACGTTGGGAACCATCCAGCATACCACCGCGTTGGTGAAGAAGACGACGACAGCGAAGGAACGAATATGGCTTTAGAAGACGAAGATTTGAATTACACCATGTTCGATGTTACAATCGACTCTGTGGACGTTACGTTGTCGCTCTGGAGGTGGTTGGATGGTAAAGGGCTTGTAGAGGACGCGGTGATTAAAGGAGTGAGGGGCGTGATCGGTCAGTCCCCATCTGCTGCCCCTAATAGCATCCCGTTGACTCACTCTTTGTGACAGATCGCAGGAACGTTTTTTGGGACCCAGACAACCCTCTCGACCCGGCGGCGTTCAGGCACTCATACCACCAAGGCGACTTTGAATTAGAGCGTTTGCAACTCGAAGACGTTCTGGTTACTGTCTATCAGCCTGGAGATTTCCGACCATACACTGGGTCAATATTTCGAGCAGACATCCACACATTCCGCAAGCGGTGGCTCTTCTACGACTTCTTATGTGCGGAGAATGTAGTTGGCCAATTTGACAACTGTCTCTTCAGCCTGCACAAGCCTCAGAGTATTGGGAGGACTACCGACAAGGATCTGGAAGATGGAGATTGGGGAATTATGGTATGTTCCTAAGCATTTCAACAACACACATATGTTGATCGTTTCGCAGTCTCGATTCCGTATAGACGGAGTAAACATTGACCACCTCCAAAATTCTACCACAATGGAAGGTCCCATATCCTGGATAACTTCTGGCAAAGTAGACGCCGTGCTCGATATCAAGTTCCCTCGCGACCCACAAGACAGCCTTGCGCTCAACGCCATCCTCGAAGAAATCGCGGACGCAATTACCACCTCTCTCTCCAATCCCGACCGAAGGCGTATCCCAGGAACCAGAGAACTCGCCAAACCGCCTATCTCCCCACCCAATTCTGACCAAATAGAAGATTTGAAGCGGAAAGTGGTGGTGGATATTGATTTGAGGTTTAGAGATTTGAAAGCTGCCGTTCCCCTATTTACCCCAGATTTATCGTATGTGAACAATGCGTTGGTTAGGCCGATCGTTGCGTTCATGAAGTAGGTTTCTCTCTTGGTGTTTTTGTGTTGGGAATCGGCTGATCAGATTGTTTTAGCGCCAACCGGACTTTGATCCCGATTCATTGTAGGATCATCAAGGATATAAGTGACTTTGATGGCTCTTGGACTGTGAGTTGGGTTTTATATGCAAACACGAGAAAGGATTTTGACATTCATGACTCCATAGATGTGGGAGACCGGCTTGATTGACGAGATTTCGCTAAATGTATGTCATCTATCCAAGGCTTTTTACCATTCCTTATGCTAATTTATGTCTAGGTCTACGAAGCTATGGCGTACCACGTATCCCAAGGTTCGATGAACAGACAGCGTATGAAAACCGTCAGCTGGTGGAGCATGCAAATGACTGCCAGCGCCATCATCTCTGCACTCAGGACGGTAGCAGATCCAGTCTCTGCCCAGCTCAAAGAGGTATACGCTGCCGCTCAGTCTATGCCACCACTTTATAACGAACTTTATGTCATACCCGATGTTTAGTGGCAGTGGAACCCTAGGTGATCCTTAGTGTTCAGTTGTTCGACGCCTGCCAGTATGGTTCCTTAGAACGCGATTTGGGTTAGCGGACTGAAAAGTATGTATGCTATTCTACCTGTAATTTAATCTGTACGTAGTGCAAAGTCGGGATAATATCCGTGTGCTATACTAGATACTGTGTTAATAGGTGCAGAGCAGAAAAGGGAAGTCACCGTATTCTTCAACGGAAGACGAATTCGTAAAATGAGCGCTTCTTGTCAAAAGTAGGCAAAGCAGGTCCAAGAACCCTGCGTCGCTCAGTGGGCCGCACGCGGATAGGTGACCTGGACGGAGATGAACTTGAGCGAATTGCACGCCGGGTGGCACTCAGAGGGTATGGTCGATGCAAAGATCGAAGGGGTGTCGAGAAGGTTTGTTCGGGATCCTGTCCCGACAGCGACAACTTTTCGACGCCAGTTTCAAGGTCCATCTCGTTGCTCGATTCGACGTCGGCATCCGTGTCCCCGACGAGGGACCAAGTCTCGTCCTGGACCCGCGGTGAGTTGGGAGGCTGGGACGCCGCTTCGTCGATTGGGCGCAAAGTGGTGTTTCCGGCGCCTTCGACATCTGATTCAAAGTCGCGGTCGGAGACAAAGTCCGAGTCGATATTGCTGCCGGTGTCGATA
>ML210558.1:5530-16132 GCA_004369085.1 Coprinopsis marcescibilis | reverse complement strand
ATATTTGAGAGGACCTTTTCCCAACAACTGGAATAGGCTGAATAAGGTCACTTCCGCCGAAACCCAGAAGATAACTATTATCTTGACGACACCGGTTCTTCAGTGCCGGCCTTCTGCTCTTCATCGGTAGTTGGTTCAACGGCGTCGTTGATGGCCTCTTCATTGGCGTCCACAGTGGTCTCTTCAGGGGCGTCCTCGTTCACAATCTCTGCAAATGGCGTCCTTCTTGGTCGTCTCCTCAGTGTCGTCAGAATCGTCCTCCTGCTCGACTATCTCCTCATTTTTCGCCTGCTCCTTGTTGACCTCAGCACCTATAGACACTGCTAATATGTCAGAAAAGGTTGACATCGTCATAAGTTGCAAACTTACCTCAAGTTCTGGATGACGTGGCACTTGAAGATGAGGCATCATCCACAGGTGGCGCAGGAGCCTTGGCAGAGGATTTGGAATCAGTCTTGGGGATTGACTGGGTCTCAGAAGAGGAGGGATGCTGGGGGATTGAATTGGCCCCAGTAGTGGAAGACGCAAGTGAGGTAGATGATGTGGTGGTCGATGTCGTGGTCAAAGGACTGCAGGTCAAGCATGAGTCGACGCGTGATTGAGCATAACAATGACAAACACTCACTCAGCAGTGTCGCTGTGTGGCTCGCTGACCCGTTTCTCTTTCTTCACGATGCTGACAGACTTGCTAACAGAGTCGTTCTCTGACACATTGGTCTTCTTCAACTCCTTGGAACTTCTGAGGAACTGGATCGAGCCATCGCTCGCGTTGCCAGCATCCTCTTCGGATTCAGGTGAGTCACAGTCTTCACGTTTATGGAGCGACAACTCCTTCTTTCGCGCGTCTTCGTCTGCGAGAAAACAGCTCAATGATGAATGATGAACAGAAGATAAGAGTTTGCTTACCACCATACAAAGCCCTTAGGCCCTGGGAGAACGTGTTTGATATCGATGTTTCGTATTCGGGCCCCAGCCTATCCTGCAGCGACTCCTCGCCTTTGCTGGGCCCAGAGGCAGACCTAGAGGTTCGATGAGCAGAGGTAAGTGTGTGAACTACTATGGTTCCCAGAAGGCCACTTACAAATACATCTTCAACTTTCCATCTTGTTCAGGGAGGGGGCCGCCTGCGATGATGGTGATCGTCCATCCAGTCTGGAAATACAGCGCATCAGCCACCTCCTGCATGGTTTGCAGCAGTTTCACGACGGCCCTGTTGCATGAGAACTAAGATTGACGGCCAGAAAAGCGAGGTTGAGCAACGTCACAACTCACCCGTTGACGCGCGCGTTTTGCTGACTCTTGCTTTCCCCAGCCGGTGCCCAGCCAGTCAATGCAATGCGGTGCGTCTCGACTTCCTTCAAGACCTCGGGCGACTCCTTTTCAAGGAGCTTGTTGACCCATTTGCACATGAACACCAACTTGCCTGACTTCTTAACCTGCTCGTCGGTCACAGCACCCCAGGCCTTCTTGAGCTGAGGCCACAGAGTCCCCTCTCTAAGCTTCCAATAAGCTTGCCAAGCTTGCGGAGGCTTCTTGAGGGTCACATCGAGTGTCTGGGTCTTTGCATTGCGTGAGGTGGCTGAGGCCGACGTTGTGGTAACGGAAATGGCCCCTTGGCACCGGTTGTAGTTCGTAAACCAGGTTTTGATTTGCTAATAGGTTGCCGTGAGTAACTCTCAGAGAACAAGTAGTAACAGCATACTAACCAGCTCTCGTTTCGCTTTGATAGAGGCTTGAGCAAGCTTCGCAGCCTCCTCCGTGCATGTCTTCGCCTTCAGGATTTTCTTGGCTTCGATTTCGAGTTTCGTTGGTGGGCGAAGTCCAAATTTCTTGAAGTACTCCCCATAGACAAAGGGCCAGAACTTCGTTGGAAGAGATTTCTCGGCCTGACAGTTGCTAAAGAGCTTCACATGGCGCATTGCCCATTGCTGTTCATCGTTGGTCAAGATTGATGGAGCTGGCATGGTGAGTATGAGATAGTGAGGTCGGTAAAGACAGTGCTGAATGTTTTGAACAGAAAAAAAAGGAGCGAATGAGACGTGGCTCCGTGGCAGACCACCTTTTTTCTTTTTATATTTCTGGAAATTAGGCTGTTTTTTTCTGTTTGTCTTCCGCACAATCTCTTTTCGGAACGTACATTTGTTTCTTTTCACTTACCACCATGCGTCGCATTGCCGCACCCGCAGGCAACTCTCGCTCTTCTCTGGGTATTATCAGAATCGAACGACTTACCTCTGAGGCTTCTGCCAGTGAAGGTGAGAAGTCTACTCCCAGGTGTTCTCAATTCTTCTTAACAAGAATACTTAGCACGAACCCCTCCTCCTCGCTATCAAGCCATAAGTACTGGTGAACCAGACGGGCACGTGGCACAGCAACTGGCGTCTGTGCTCGACGCCATCGCTTCGCTTTGCCAGGATGTATCTTGGAGCTTCGAACAGGTTTCTTCTGAGGTCCGATCCCTCAGAGACGTGGTTGACGCCGAGATGGACCTTCAGCGGGTCGAGATCAACAAGCTCACGGCCGAAGTCCGTAACTTGGCTGACACCAACAGCCACTTAGTGGAGCTCATCTTTGAGATGCAGGCCAAACTTTCCCAAGAAGACGTTGAGGAACTTGAAGAAGAAGATCATTCTACCTGGGCTATCCCTCCCGCCTTGAACAAGAATGCCAAGAAGTTCTACATCGTAACTAAGGGGCGTGCCACGGGGGTCTATTCCAGCTAGTAAGTGAATCTCTGACTTAATCAATCTGCTGTGCCTAATCTCGCATAGCCCTTGGGCCGCGAAACTAGTCGAGAAACTTGGTGAGCATGGATTGCTCCATGGACACGATGGCCCCTATGAGGCTGCGTGGGCCTCCTATATCGAGAGCAAGCATGCAAGGGCTGTTGGGATTACTGGGAGGGTTAATGGTGACGAGTGGGATTACGGACTGGCAGTTATGCAGTAGATAGTCTTAGGAGTGTACATCAACAGAGAGCATATACTATTTTGCGTTGCTGAGGACCTGCGATCCTCCCTTGGTTTCCATAAAAGTAAAGTTGATGAGTCATGTGCGTTTTCGGCGATATTGCGATAAGATTGATATCTTTTCCTCCCAATTTCCGCTTCTCAATTACTTGTTGGTCCTCTCTTTCAGTAGAGCTCCACTCTTCAGTTCTACAAAGTCATGTCTAGTAACAAGAAGGCTCGTCTAAAATCAGTACAAGACTCTGATGTGGTCACAATAACGAAGTTGTCATGCAACTCGAGACACCGGGTCATTGGCCATTCGAGGAACATACCAAAAACAACAACCAAGTCTGAACCCACCAACAACTTGGAGAGCAACGATCAAGATGGGTCTACTCATGGTGGTCTTCTCCAGGGGAATAGTGAGGAAGGGTCTTCACAAAACCAACACAATGACATGGTTGGTCAGGATCAAGGGGACAATACCAGCAAGAAGAAAACCCCTCGAAAAGCGAAGGGACAGACAAACAAGGTATGTAGCCCAAGCTGTCTATACAGTCCATACTGCTCTGATGCGGCAATTAGAGCAAGATCGAATTCTGGTTGAAGCATCGTTATCAATTCCTTCAAGAGATAACTCGTTTGGACGGACCAGGAGGTCACAATCTCTCGAAATGTTCGAGTTGTGCGGTTGCAACAGATGGACTATACTGGCGCACTAGCTGCCACAATGGCAATGCACTGTGTTGTTGCGACTGTATGAAACAGGCCCACAGTAACTTGCCTTTTCATTCTATCGAGGTATGTCTCTACTGTTCAGTTGGTTCAAGGTGGTATTGTATAATTGACTACGAACTAGAAGTGGACTGGAAAGTTCTTCGAGAAAACAACCTTGTCAGCCATCGGAGCCGTGGTACAGCTGGGTCACGACAGAGGACCCTGTTCTCTTCCGTCTGACCCCAGGGACCTTCAGGTGCTCGACGTCTCCGGCGTTCACAAGATAAAAGTCTCCTACTGCGACTGTCCCGAAAACTCGGCACCTAAATTTGTTCAGGCCTTGCGCAGTCGGATTTTCCCCTCAACTCTTAAGCAGATGCAGACCACATACACCTTTGACATTCTTGACTGGTTCCACAAGCTCAATTTGCAGACCACATACACCTTCGACATTCTCGACTGGTTCCACAAGCTCAATTTGCAAAGCAAGTGCACGATTTACGACTTCTACAACACAATTCTAAATCGTTTGGACCCTCTTCATCTTGATAAACGACCAGTAAGTACGTAACTGGGATGTACGTTCATATTTCCATAATTCGAATCCTCAGTCCCGACTCAGCGACTTTCATCTCGCAAGTCGATACTGGCGTCACCTCAAGATCCTGAAAAGACTCGGGCGTGGTCATCAATTTGAGCCAGGAGGAATTCCCGCAACCGTAAAGCCCGGAGAGCTGGTGGTCGAGTGTCCCGCTTGTCCGCATCCCGGGAAAAACCTACCATTGGATTGGGCATCAGTGGTCGAACTTGCGTAAGTAGATATTTCAGTAATCCGACCTGTCTTAATTGATAAACACACGCCTAGATTTCTATACACCCTATTTGTAGCCATCAATGCTAACTTCAAACTCAAGGGAAAGGAGTGGGGCATCGATGACGTGGAGATGGCACCTGGATGGGGGGTGTTTGTTGGAGAATCTGGGTACCAGAAGTACATCGGGAACTATGTTGATCAGTCAGAGGTGTGTTTGCAAGTGGTGAACCAATAGCATTGGAGGCTCCTAACTTACTATACTATAGATCAATACCTGTGACTCAGAGCACGACGCTGTGGTTCAAGCTGCCGTTAGGAGGACCCCAGGTTACAATGTGACCAGAGCGGGTCTTGTCATCTGCTCTAATCATTGTCTGGTGCGCCCAAACGGGGCTGGTGATCTTCAGAAGGGAGAGTGGTCCGTGTTGCTTTTTAGTGCGGTTTACAAGCTCTCATGCTATTTCCAGATACTGCAACATGGACTACATTCTTTTCTCAGCAATCATAGCACTGGCGCTCGCCCGAATCGTAATAACGTACGACATCACCTGTCAATGGTCCCGAAATTTGCGAAAACGGTTGGATGAGCAAATTCCCATCCACCTGAGGGTGCCTGAGGCCACAAAGTTGGACGTCGCAATCCCATCTTGGCACATCAATGGACACGGGAAAACATGCCAGGATAATTTCCATGTTGGGTACCTCGAAGGCATTGGTAAACTGTGTGGGGATGAGATTGAACAAACCTGGTGGGACATGAACTCCCTGGGAGCCAGTGTGCGCGAGATGGGTCCAGCCGCATGCCATGAGGTTCTCAACGACCACTGGAATGCATTCAACTTTCAGAAGATTATGGGATTTCGTAAGTGTTAATCGGTTGAACGATAGATGCTGGGTTCTGACAATGATTCTGAGGCTCTCGCTTTGCTAAGAATCTCAAGGAGGCAATTTGTATGCGAAAGGTTCAAACTGAGAATTTCAACAAGTTCTCAGAGACATTCTCTGAGGAGCAAAAGGAGGAGTGGACGGCACTAATCAAAGCTTGGAACGAGAATCGTACCAAACTAAATCCTTATGAGGACAAGGAGATACGTAAGTATGGTTTCAAGTTCATCTCCTTTCTTGTCTACCGATTTCCGAGGTTCTCATGCTCGCTTGCCTGACAGGTGTTACAATGCAAGATGTCCGACTCAAACTGATAAATGAAGAGAAATTGTTAAGGACTAAAACGGAATGGTACTTTGTATCGTCCTTTAATACTATTCTAGCGACTTTTATGATTGATGATCCTATTTTTGACTACGTTGAGAGTTCTACTCGTAAGTACGAACTAACACTAGACTTCTTGAATGGATAGTTGGATTGGATTTGCACTAGAAGAATATTGGATTGAGAGTATGTATGAGTTACAACACTTAAGAACGAAGTAAGAAACTATTGACTAAACTACATAGGTTTATATACTAAAAGACATGTGGTTATGGTGAGGCGTAAGCCTCATGCATGTATGTAGGTTTCGTTGAGGTTTAGGTGTGGTTTTAATGAGTCTTACTAACTATGAAGTCATGCGCAGTAAAGATGAGTAAGACTAAGATCGAAATGAAAAATGTAAGGTATACATGAGGTATATATCATAATCATATGGTAGTAAGCATAAATGTTTGTAACAGAAATTGGCAGGCGAGACTGTCAAGCCGACAGAATCTGGGACTCATGTTACGATGACAGCATTTCTAATAACGGGTCTGGATCTCGAGGATATGCAGTAAGTCGTGGGAGTCTGAATGTAACCGAACTGCACTCAAGCCAACACAGATGCATGCTCAAGGCAGAATGGGGGAAATTCAGCCAAAGCCTACACCAAAGCAGATGGCTGATCTCAGAGAAAAACAGCTCAGCTTCCTCCGTCGGCTGAAAATGTGGCGGCAGACCCAGGCTGTGTACACCCCATCCGCCATCTCCCTTGTCGCACCGCAGCTGGCATCGGACAATGATATTAATAAACCTGGACAGGACGACATGCTGCTTGCCGTTTTGGCTCCACTTGCTCTACCATCAGCACTCTCTCCTGCCCTTTGCCAGCCCATCAACCGTATTGCGAACATGGAAGCTCGCCTACGAGAGGCTCAAGCAGAGGACGCTTTGGCAGAGATTTGCAGAGTGCGAAGAATTATGGCAGGACTCACATGATTCAAACGCCACAATATGGCTGGGGAGGGGAACAAAGTGAACACCAGGGCCCGATCCATCTATAAACGGCTACAGACGAGGGTCACTAGGGCGGCCAATTGGTACTGTTGTGCACGGAAGTGCCTTGAAAGCCTGGACCCTGGTGGGAGCTGGTCAACACATTTACGGGAGCTCAATCCCGGAGACATTTGGGGACCGGGAAAGGATGATGGTGAGAGTCATGGGCACCATGTCATCTCCTGGATCTGGTTGCGATGGCGGGATCAGGTGTCTGAGCTCTCGGATGAGCAACAGGTTAGCAAAGGACTTCGTGCTGAGTGGTGCAAATCCCTAGCGCGCAAAAAAAGGTGGGAGGAGGAAGTTCAGCTCCTTGAGGAAGAGATGAGACATGTTGTCACATACCAGGAGTGGAGGGTGAACTGGTGGCTCAAGTTGGGACAATCTGTTCCAAGTGGGGACATGGAAAAATCTGCAACTCAATTCGACAGTGCCACTGTTTTTGGTCTACGCGCCTATGCATTCAAACAACAATTGTACACTTTACGACTGGCGGCAAAGTGTGCAGAGAAGTGGGTGCCCGTGCTGAAGTCTTTAGGTCTAAACTACTCATGGGGGGCTGGGTATAACATTGAAGAGTCAGTTAAGAAGAAGGTAATCAAAGGTGCACCAATTTCCGACATCCGGAATCCAGATTCGGTCTGTTGCCCGATTAACAGTTATATTTAGTTGCCGAACACCGTACTGAGGTGGCATTGTCAGAATCTGGGAACCATGGCGAGAAAGAAGACAAAGATGATGGCGAGGAGAATGATGAAGACGATAGCAAGGAAGATGATGAAGATGATGGCGAGGAAGAAGATGTATTCAGACTTGGAGGTAAACTCAGAATATCAAGACGATGAAGACAAGGACTGGGACCTTCGAGTTGACTTTGATATGAATATGGACTTGGCTGGAGATAATGATGGCAGTGATGGGTGGGACTTCAACGAGATGGATGTTGATGAGACAGAACTTGAAAATGAAGGTGATGAAGAGGGTAGATATGGAGTTGACATGTTGGTAGATGTGGAGTAGAAAAAATGATTATCACTAATTTAGGGTTGATTTAGAGTGTTATGTAGTATGAACCAATGTCCCACAGTTTAACTGCAAACTTTTCTAGTGAGGTGACCTGCAAGTGACCTTAGGCTTTTATGAAATGGTCAACAATGGAATCCTACCTTGATATCATGACAATTTAAACATGGAGGCATATCTGAGAACATGATAAGTAATATAAATAGCACTGGCACCTACCCATAGGTGTGAATGGTGTGGGTCTGAGGTAGTTTGAATAACTTAGACTGCAGGATGGGTGGCACAAATGATGCTGGGAATGGCATAGGCCAGGGGTGGTATGATTGACATGGACTGCAGGGTGGCACAAATGATGCTGGGAACGGCATATGCTAGGGGTGGTATGATTGACATGGACCGCAGGGTGGCACAAATGATGCTGGGAACGGCATATGCTAGGGGTGGTATGATTGACGTGGACCGCAGGGTGGTGCAAATGACACTGGGAACGGCATAGGCCAGGGGTGGTTTGATTGATGAATGACGCTGGGAACGGCATAAGCCAGGGGTGGTTTGATTGACGTGGACCGCAGGGTGGCGAAAATGACGCTGGGAATGGCATAAGCCAGGGGTGGCTTGATTGACATGGACCACAGGGTGGTGCAAATGATGCTGGGAATGGCATAGGCCAGGGGTGGTTTGATTGATGTGGACTGCAGGGTGGTGCAAATGATGCTGGGAATGGCATAGGCTAGGCATAGCATGATTGACATTGGCTGCAGGGCAATAGCATTGACAATGGCTTCAGTGGAATGTGAATGATACTGGGTGCAATCAGGTGCCAATCAAGGATGCCAATGACAAGAGCCAGAGATGTGGTCATTGACATTGAGTCATGGACAGCAGATGACACAGGGTTTGACGTTCCCCTGTCATTGAGTCACTGACATGAACCACATTGAACTTGTGGCAGAGCCCTGAAAACGATTGACACAAACACCAGTAAGTAGTGGGACCATTTGCATTCATCATGATGGACCTCATGTCTGGTCTACCACTGATCAAAGAAAATGGGACGACATATGACTCTATTTTGATCCAGGTGGATCAAGGACTTACTAAGGGGGTGATTTTCACTCCTTGCAACAAAGAAGTCGACCCAGAAATCACGGCAAAAATGATCATCGATTCAACCTTCAAAAGGTTCGGTATTCCCAAAAGGATCATATCTGACAGAGGGCCAAACTTCGCAGCAAAATCTCATCGAGAAATTCTGAAAAGACTAGGAATCGATTCCTGGCTCTCCACTGCTTACCACCCCCAAACCAATGGAAACTCCGAACGAGGACTCCAAGAAGTCCAGACATACCTAGGAATCTATTGTGTGAACCACCCTGAAACCTGGAAAGACCACCTTCCCATGCTCGAATTCACTTATAACAACCGACAACATGCAAACAATCAGAAGACCATTCGAGCTGATCATGGGACTCCAACCACAAGGAATCCCAGAAGCCTTCAAACAAACAAACATTCCATCGGTAGAAGAAAGAATGACGGACCTTACCTTATCTCGAAAGAAGCCATCGCTGCACACGAACTAGCCCGAAATCGGAGGATCAGCAGATCACAAAACGACGTAACTCCGTTCAAACTCAGTGACAAAGTGTGGCTAGAAGCCAAGAATCTTAATCGGCGATATCTTTCTAATAAGATAAGACCAAAACGGGAAGGACCCTTTGAGATAACGGAAGTCATAGGACCAGTTTCTTATTGCCTCGCCCTACTGGATCAATGGAAGATACACGAAGTCTTCCACACCATCTGGCTATCCCCTTATACAGAAACTGACATGCACAGCCCTTCCCACTCCACACCACCACCTGACCTTATCGATGGACAAGAAGAATATGAAGTGGAGGCAATATTGAACCACAAGAAACAAGGAAGAGGTCATCTGTTCCTCGTCCAATGGAAAGGATACCAAATATCCGAAGCATCATGGGAACCCCCATGTCATTTAATCAACGCCACTCGGATCTTGGAAGATTACAAGAAGTCACATCGACTATAAAGACAAGAGCAAAATCGATACCAGAACCTCAATCTACCAAGATTAAATCACTCACAACAATGTCCCAAACCAACAACCTTGCTTATTTTGATGAACTCATCAACCCTATCCCCACTCGACCCAGCCAATATAACCTAGAATACCCAACTAAACCCGAAGAAGAACTCAAACGAACCTCAAACATGCAACATGCCTCATATGAACATCCTCTTTATCTTCCCAAACGATTTGAACATCCACCCAAGAAGAATCACCTGCTTCGAGAAGGTTTCGACGGAACCTACCGCACCGCAACCACTAAAGAAGAAGAAGAAATTGTGGAATGGTACTACCGTACCATTGGTTCTGACCAATTCTTCTCGATCCCCACTGACCAATTTGACCCTATGAATGGAGATGAAGATCATTCTGGGGATGTGAAAGCCGACACATATTTTTCAACAATTCGTATATCAACCTGAACGACTTTTTGCAAGTATTCAACACACTAAGAAACTCCTCCATGACCTATGTCGGAGATCATGTCCGTGCGTTGGAGTCCGTTGCGATCAACGGCAACGGCAGGCAAGCCCGGCTCTGCCGAAGTATAAGGCAGATCCACCGGAACGGAAGCCTGTGCCGTTGCCACAGCATTGGAGACGGCACCGAATCCGTTGGGTTGACCTTGCCGTGTGTCCAAGTCTTTGCTTGCTTTTAACTTTATGGAATCTGCATTTGCAAGAAGTCAGAGTGGATATAAAACAGTAGGGGAACAGGTTCACTGGCTTCTGTTTCCTTTCTCTTCAACCTTTCTATGC
>ML210557.1:0-16297 GCA_004369085.1 Coprinopsis marcescibilis | reverse complement strand
GAGACAAGTGCAAGATCGAAGACGCGAGTCGCGACAAGTCTGCGCGGTTCTCAGGCTCTCACTCAACAAACGCGATCACAGATTTTGAATTCCGCCCACCGGCTTTCGGCAAGCGTGACAACCTTCCAAATTGGGCACCTGGTTCGGACACCATTTCTTTTCAAAAAAATTATATAAACTTGAGCGCAGTGGTGGATAGATTACTTCTATAGAGTATGAGCGCAATCCGGGTAGAATTGTGGTCACAGGAGCTGGAATACTAAAATGCGCGAACTTGTGGGAATGCGCGAACCTCTGGTGAATGATAGTAATCACGAACGTTTTGTCTGCGGTTCCCGCCCAATGTATACGTTGAGGTTGATAACGACGCTGTCGTCGCGATTGTTGTTCGCAATCTTGTGCAGAACGTCACCTCCGACGTTGTAAAAGCTACTATCGCTGACTTCAAAGCCCTGAGCGGCGTCAAAGCACTGAAAAGTTGGCTGCGTTATCGAGGGTCGCTTGGATGGATGAGAAGATCCTAAGGAGGAGGATGAGCTGCGGTTTGCAAGGGACGAAGGCTAGGAGACGGTATACTTCGCAGGTTACTCCGTCTGACCATATATCACCGGTCAAATAACTCCTACCTGGCTTATATAGCAGGATACATCCGCAGCACAGCACCGCATTATGCCAGGTAAGCAACCGAGTAGGGGAGCCGTTGAGTTGACACACTTGATAGCCTAGACGCCCGAGGCCATGAACGCCGTCCCACAATTCTAGAAATAATAGTTCACTCAATCTATCGGAGACAAGAGATAGGCACCAGAAGTTCAGAAGATGTTGCTGAGGACTCAAGTACTCAAGTTTTCCCGAGCACAGCGCTGCCACTCAGGATCAGAGTCTGCTCTCTAGGCTATGAAATTTCGCGTAGACGACGTGAATCTGCACTGGGACCCGTAACGCAGTGGCCTGTAAAAAGAGACAATGACGTTTGGTTTTGAATGAAGCTCAAGGCCTATCTACTAGAAGCGACGTACTACTTCGCTGGATGTTTCGTCTGAACCGTCCATGCCATCCAACACACCCATTTTATGCAACCTAGAAAGCGAAACTGCTCCCCGCATTAAACTCGTATCGAAATGACAAGGCAGGAAACTGTTAGTCATAAGAGCGGAAATCAAGATACTTTAAACGCAAAAAATGAGCCTCGGGATGCCACCCTAACAGTCCAACTACAACTTCGTTGCAGGGTTTTCAACTGCCCATCCAAAAACACATCTTCACGCCCTACCAAGCCAGTCCTCCATTGGCGAGCCTCATAATCACGTCGCATATGCGCACAGCTCAGAAGTAAAGAGCAGCTAACATGCGAAAAAAAGACGAAGCTTTTCCCATTTCGCCCCTCATAATTCAGGAATGGCATCCATGATGAGGAGAGGGGCGACAAGGACATGGCAAACAGCTAGGGCCGTGATTTCTCAAGTTGATGATGTGATCCTGGGCTTCAAAATAACCCTATCGCAGCTGTAGCAGACAAGGAGGCATAGAGAAAAACGGTCTGGGACTGCCAACTCTTCAGTCCGCTGCGTCTCTTCGGACTGCTACCATAGTAGCAATAGCAGTAGCAACCACGGACCTTGGTTTGTGGTCCCCCGATGTAGATGTTGAGATTAATAACAATGCTGTTGTTGTTCACGGACTTGCGAGCGTCGCCTTGGACGTTGTAGAAGCTACCTCCGCTTGACTTCAAAGTCTTGAGCGGCGTCAAAGAACTGCAAGTCGGGCTGCTTTCGAGATCCTGGAGAAAGTCAGTTTTGTTTCTGTGACGATGAGGGCTGATAGGAGCCAGTGACATACTTCGCTGGGTGTTCCGTCTGACCATATGCCACCAGTGAAAGAAACGCCTCTGGTTTATATAGGGCGTCAGCAGCACAGCACCACGCAACCCTCTGAAAGCGGAAATGCAGTAAACGTTTGTCCTTGCAATGGCCTGCGGTGAGGTTCATATTCTCTTCCGATCATAAGGAGACTAGTGATCCCTGCTAGCCTCCTGTGCGTTGACATTTGATAGGCTAGTAGACTCCTGAGGGCGGCACAACTCACCGACATCATTCGTTTCTGCAGATGTTCGGCACTACATTTAATTAATCCCAAAGAAATGCGGCAGAAAGAGTGAGATAAGAGGATGGCGGCTGAAGTGTATACAGGAAAAAGTAACACAACAAAGTGGGGATAGCCAAAGTGTAGTAAAAGGGGGCGAGTTGAGGGGAAATCGTGATACATGATCGTGAAGAAGTGAAATCTCGTTCAACGAGGAAATAAAGCCAAAAGAAGGTGATAATGACGCCAGGAAAAGGGAGAATGGGACCTGCCATGATGAATTCGATTAAAGGTGGTATTTCGGATGCCACCCCAGAGGTACTGCTACGCGCAATTTCCACAGGTTTTTTTAACGCCCACAGACAAAACACATCTTCACACCCTGCTGAACCGGCCTTTGACGAACCAGCTCTCATACACGCATGCAAAGCCACAATGGTCAAAGAGACGACCCAAGCAAACTTGCGGCGCGAGGAGAGAGCTGGCCATCCATCGCCCCAAGAATCAGGAATGGCATCAATGATCGAGGGGGGCGATGTTCCCAGCGAAGACGAGCGGGAAAAGGGACGGAGTATTCAGCTAGGCAGTGATTCCTTTACGATGTGATCCTGGGCATCAAAATAAACCTAACGCAGCCGTAGCAGACAAAGATACGAAGAAAGCGGTTTTGGACTGGCGCACAGTTCATTATCAGCTTCTCATATTACGTCCATTCAACAGCTTTATCACCCTTACCTTGACCTGTGGTCCACCAATGTGCAGAAGCGTAATGTTGATGCTTATATTGACGGTGGAATTCACAGTTTTGGTAGCGTCGCCTTGAATGTTGTAAAAGCTACCCCCACTGACTTCGAAGCCCTGAGCGGCATCGAACATATTCAGGTGGTCTGGTGGCTTTCTCGGAGGTCGCTGGGGTCCTGCACAGAGTAAAGTAAATGTAAGCTCTTGAACTTCTGAAAAAGTGAGGCCGAGGAGCCACCGCAACCTACTTCGAAGGCTCTTCCGTCTCACCATCGTCAGCTAGTGAAGAAACGTCAAGATAAGCCCCCACTTTATATAGGACGTCCAAGGCTGTAAATGTATTAATCAGTGTAACTTGGAAACGGGGGCGAGCAAGTAATAATCTACAGCAATCCGTAGTCCGCAGTCCGCAATCAGGCGACCCGAGTACAAGTCCGTCACCAAAATGAGGCTCTGATTGTAGGCCACACCGAATACTCCTCTCTATTCTGCCAAAGGGGATTCTAGTGGTCAAGGGCTTCGTTTCGTTTCGTTTCGTTCCGTTAACAACACCAATCAATACCTTTGGTAGCGTGGTTATCAGAACAAAGGTAAACATTGTACGCACGCGTAAAAATAATCTGTTGCTTTCATGCGGTTCCCAACACTGCAGGTCAAGTTTCCGGGTCTTGATCCAGCCCTTTCCGACCACAGCACAACCACAATCGTATAGATTGTGAGTAAAACTACTCACGAACGCAAACAGCTGACAGGATCCGCAGGCCGCAGCCGCAGTGGCAGATATCGAACCTACAACCCTGGTAACAGATAAGCCTCGTATAATGGGGTCCAATCCACACAGATCCGACGATTGAAAACAGGACAAGAATGGACGAGAATCATCGTTTACCCCGCCCCATACAACATTACCAAACCCTCTCCACAACGGCCTGCAAGTTCCCGGAAAAGTGGAACACAAAAGCATCCAAATCAGAGCAAACGGTCTCACCTCTCTACCCTGTGACAGATGTTCTTGATCCCTCAAGAACATTCGGGTAACCTGGGCGAGTAAGTTGTGGGCAATGTGCATACTAAGCCGTGACAAGTGGAGGAGACCCAACCTGAAACTGTGAAAGAGTCACGACCAAAACGTCAATTGACAACTCAAGAAAATTCAAATATCAAAGCATGATATATACAAATAGTAGCCATGTGATGGAGAGGAGCAAATGCTGAAGGGAAATCGGAAGGCAGCGAGTGAAAAGGGGTAGATGGAAACGAGCGCGACACCGTCAAGGGGATCTCATTTACTCTGTTGAACCGGTGGGGGAGATGCAGCTAAAGAAGAGGGTTCCGAAGAATTGAGCGATTTCATGACCCGGGTTTCGCGGCTTTACTGACCAGTTGCTCCGTAGTAAGGAGCCTGCTGGTATGGAATGCCTTGTTGCGGTTGGTGGTGGACTGGTTGGTTGGGATAAAGGGGCTCGTAATGCCCGCTTCCAATATCTTAGATACTGTCAGAGACCAACGTGAGAGATGTGAAATAGAAGAAAGACCCACAATGGAACCCTCCACTCCCGTAACGTTCTTCGGCCTGCATCTTCTTGTATATCAACCAGAAGGCGTGAATGTGACCAGGGAAGTAGCCCAGACTAGCAGAGATAGCCGTTAGTACACAATCCACACCTGACGGCTGGCTTTGCTCACAGTGTCAGCAAAATGTTGATGAGGAGGTCACAACTGCATCCCGTCACAATTGCGGCCGCCGCTGGGGGGAATAGGATAGCAATCTAGTATCTTTCGTCAGGAAACCAGAGTTTAAAGACATTCAAGTGAGGGTCCGTACAAGAATAAGGGCAACATCTGAAGTTCTGACCATGGTGGTTGCGGTTGAAGGCTAAGGAGTTGTGTCCAGCGACATCCGACTCGTGCGCAGCGGCTGTGGCGACTGCGCCGCACGCTTACGTCACACCTAGAGGGTGGCACGTGAAGTGACGTCACAGCCATACCGGCGCCTAATCTCCCGCGCTGCATCTCTTTATGGCTGCATCAGTGTTGCAGTAAGCCCGTCCGCTCGTAAATCGTACTCGAAACCTAGAGTGCTGCAAATCAGTGTCTTGCTTCCCTAAGCCCTGGGGTAGAAGCACATTATATCCGTCAATCCTACAAACCTACGATACTACAAAGACAGTGAGACTGTTATAGCTACAAGGTTCGCCAAAGAAATTTACATTAATTGTCATAAGTTATCATCATAGGTGAGAAAGCGAAAATTAAATTATATGACGTTGCTTTGCGATAAAATCTTGACAAGGATGACCTCCCTCACTAATGAATGAATCCAATCAGATGACAGCCTCGCTCGCCCCAAAAGGGCACATACCTCTGTTTATCACGGTTGAAGTCGCCCGCGTATCCTTTAAACGGAATCGCGGAAGAAGGATAGTCATTCAGTGGAGAGCACAAGGTCATTGATAACCATCACTCACAACCGCGCAGGTAAGGTGTGGGTGCAGTTTCCTCTTCCGTGGGGAATGCTGCTGATGGAGAGAGACAAACACGTCGAGGAGATCTACCGAGGGAACGTTTGGCGTCATCAATAAGTCCTGGCCAAAACACCGGAATGAAGCTGTTACTCACATTTGGCAACAGGTTTGGTCTCGTTCGGTTTGTCAACGTAAGATGTAACGAATTGTGAGAACTGAATTCCTGCTTTGAGTTTGGAATTCAGAATGTCAAGTTTGTTGAGGAAGATGACGAATTCAACATTCGCCAGAATCTTGTTGCTACAGATCGTTTGCCATAGTCGTAATGAATCGGTCTGTTCGAAGTATTCAAACCGCTGCTCTCATAATAGCTTAGGCATGGAAGCCACATACTAGTCGGTTTACACTCTCGTCCTCTGCGAGAACCTGGTTGAACCCGGACATTGGTGCGAGGAATATGATGATGTTGACTTGTGATGAGCGGTGTTAGCAGGGTTGGTTAATAAATCAATAGCGGAGTCTTCTCGCTTACCATCATCGAAGAATTGCGCCCATGCAGCTGATGATACAGTTTAGAACTGAATGAACCGGTAGTGAACAGGAAGTACCTCGTTGACTACGACTCCCACCGACATCATATATGACCCACTCCTTGGCGTGAGGGTCTCCTGAGTTCTCGGCTTGAATAACATGTTCTTCAGGCCCAACCGTGGTTACTCGAGCTTTCAAAACGTCCTCTACAAAAAATCAGAGAGAAAATGGAGCTAAAGTCTTGAGAATATGCATACCCGGTAACGGCTTGTAGTTCTCGTCGGTTACTCGCACAGATTGATCCAGGAAACTGTATATCCGCCGTAATTCGTTGTGAAGAAGTCAAACAACAGCCTTGAACAAAGAAACTCACAAGCCTGGTTGCTCTTCCAACGTGATATCCGCCGCCTTCAGCAACTCCTGTACCCCCGAATGGTTCCAAAGCCTGTCGATATCCTCCCCACATGCAGCCAAGATTCGACCCGCCTGACCAAACTCCGATGTATCAGACCCTGAAGGGTTCGGAGAATCATTACGACGACCCAGAAGGCTGCTCTTCCACCCATAACCTGTAGGCATCGATAGCCCTGAGGATTTAGCGGGGTTGTAGGAAGAGCTGAACGGGGAGTTTGCTGATGATCCAGTCAGAGCTACGGTCAAACTGTCTTCGACTTGACGCAACGGAGCCAATCGAGCACAAAGTTTTCGAAGCTCCGGTGTTATGTATTGCTTATTTATGCTTCCATTATCCCGGAGAGCTGAGAACCTGGTGGCCAAGAAATCGAGAACGAAGTTTACTGAGCGGACGAGATTGAGATGAACGACGGGACGCCAGATGTCAACCTATGTTAACTGGGGGGTGAGAATCGTTGAAGAACACGGTTTCCGGACTGTACGCACGTCAGACTCGAATGCCTTCGGTGCAAACTGTAGTTGAAAATTCTTCAATACGGTGGATTTTCCAGACTCGGCCTGGCCTGTGGATTGTGTGCACAACGTGAGTATGAGCGTTCGACGACAGCATTAAGCTGGGAGCACCGACCAAGTAAGAGTATTTTGGCCCGTGGCCGTTTGCGCCATTCCCTCTCTGCATTGAGCTCCTTATCGATCCTGTCGTTTCGCTCCTTTGCCTCGGCTTCATCCCTGATGCGTTGCTTTCGTTCCTCTTCGCTCTCATCTGTCGGAAGAGGAGGGGGCCATACTGGGGCAGGTGATGATTTACGCCCAGGCGCCATCTTTAGGGAGGAAAGGGAGCTAGGTCCCAGGTGATAACGGTCGGGGGTTGGTTGGTGCTCTTCATGAAAGATGCACAAGTGTAGATATATATCCTGGGCTACCCCATAGGTTCTCAGGATCAACGCCACCCGGCCATACGGTGACTCGCTATTTGCAGAATCTCTGGTTGTATCTGCCTTTCAAAGTTTTGATGGCAGATTTATGGAGAAAGTGTATAGCAACCTCTTTGATTTGATTCTAAAAAAGCCTTCGGCGAGAAGATAACCAACATCACAGCGTACTGGAGCGTACTCATCGCGAGACGTTAGTCAGATATCGAGATCGAATGGCGTAGTTGCTCCCACTGTTCGCTCCATACCTTCACCGCGAAGCCCAAGGAATGTACAGTGCTGTCCAGCTGAGTAGCCTGATATGTTTGATACAGATTGGAAAGGGGTAAGTCAGCGACTGCGATAGATCACAAGGCTTCGGAGCAACCTGATATTTTTGAGATTGGGATTTTGACGTGCCCTGAATAGCAAGGAGAATTACCTCGACCGACCTGTGGTCAAATTCCGCCGGAAACATTTCGGCCTGTGCCGGTTCAGCGCTTGGCACACCGGCATCGAGAACGCGAAAAACAAAATGGCATTCAAGGGCTTCATTCTACATATGATAAAGTTGAATGCATCTTCAGAGCTTGACACTCTCTTAGGTCAATCCCTCCCCTCAAACCCGACGACATGGGCGACTTCAGACGACTTCGCAATGATGTCGCCGCGTGCGGCACAGTAGATGCTTCCGCTGGTTAAGAATTCAGAAAATTTCCGTCTCCGTGATACGTTCGTCGCTGGGTAATTTGGAAAGCAAATTGCAGATCTATGCAACAAGATGGCCGGAAAAACGGTTACCCGCAGTTCAGCTTGAAGCCCGAACGTCAACGGAAGCTACCAACAATTCTCCTTCACCTTTGGCCAATGTAGGCATTCAGTGGGTGTCAGTTCATTCCAAGTTCATTCATTGGAAGAAACATAAGATGAACCTATTGAACGGCATTCTCATAAGCAGATTGCGATTTGATTTGGATCTCCCTCCCAAAACGTCGGAAAGCCGTAAGCTCGGTCAACCCGCCTCGAATCTTCAAAGATACATAACTCCTTTGCACCATCGAATTGCACCGATTCCGTCCCCGAGGTCATTGCTCATCGGAACTTTTTTGATTATGCGCTCATGCGGTAGTATTCTCTCTTCCTTAGTCTTGATTCCCAGAGGGAAAGGTATAAACATCAGCTCTTATGTGAGTGTCTTACGAATCGGTTCTACGCCACATCAGAGCTTCAGGTGGGCAGTTGCCCAAACTCTTGAATATTAACTCTTAGGCCAGAGGTATTAACACATAATGCTACACTGATATGGAAGGCTGTATACCGCTATTCCCGAACTTGGCTTGCAGTCTTCCACAGGCTTGTCCACAACCTGATGCGACGGGGGCGGATTACTATTAGCTTACAGCTTGAGCCCACAGGCGCATGCATGACTGATGAGCGCTAAAGTCTGATCGAGTGGCTGCCCATGCGGTTCAAACTCACCCAACGACTCACTGATCCAGGTACACAGGTCTGCAATCGATCAAGCTTTAGCTCTTAATCTCGATGCTAATCATTTCTAGTTTTAAAGCATCTTGTTTTTCCGGCTTTGTGACAGGCCCAGAGCAACCACTGAAGCTTAGAAAGAAAAGAAGACACACAGCCTTCCCGTCAAACTTAAGTTACTGACGCTGAGGCCTGAGGCCCATCCGCTCGATGATCGAGCCTTTCAATGTCGATTTACTCTACTTACCCTGCCATGTACCAGCCCATGGTGCACAGCGCCTTCGGAAAAACATCGGACACAAGCATTGGCCCCTCTGCAGCGCGACAAATCGTTGAGTCGCCATCCATCCCCTTCGGGTCTTCCATTTCCTAAAGACGGGCGAATGAGATTTTCAAGGATTTTCAGCCGATGTGCACATAAACTCAGGTACACCCTCGAAGCGGAGATAAAACAGCAACGCGGTTGCCCCGTGCCAAGTAAGCATCGGATTAGACTCGAGGATCGCCAGGGATCGCCTTGCAACCTTTGTTTGTTCGTCTAATATTCGAACGTTCCTCGACTCCGTAGGGGTATCACTGCGTCATCAGAGTCCCCTGGCCATCATCGAGCTACATATTAGTCTGCTTATTATGCAGGTATTACATATCAAGTTATCCGATGGTCAAGATAGTCACGGTCAAATAGTCAGGCACTCCAAAGCACATACATCTTCTTCAAAATATCACCGTGGCTCCTCCATTTTTCTCGCCGGGCATCTGATTCCTACAGCTCAAGTTACCCCGATGCAGCTCAAATACCAGCCTATCCACACATCAACAAGATATATATGCTACGCTACGTATGTAAGTGCAATGCAGGCCGCCCGAGTTCGACTTCAGAAGAAAGTATAGCAACAAGGAAATAGTAGGCAGGAGGGAAGGTGTGATAGTAGAAGGGGGTGGTGATTAATATTACAAGTATATTGTTTCTCACAAGAGAAAACCTATAGGACAGCAACAGAGAGAATAAAAGGGCGACAAAAAGCGAGAGGAAACGAGAGTCATGGATGTAATGGAGGTCCAGAGGAAATGTGCAAATAGAGGGGGAATAATGAAGGAGGATGGATGGATGGATGGATGTGAGTGGAAGGATCGTGAATGCACTGTAGCCAATGTTGGGCAAGACGATATTCAGTATAGACGGTGTGTGCAGGATGTAGTGATGGACCCAACAAAATGACCATAGCCACGAGGGTAGAAAGAGAAAAACAAGGTCAACGAATGAATGGAAGGTGCCCGATGAGCAAACAAGGTGCTGAAGTGTGTGAAGTCCGATCGACTCAGTAATGACTGAACTTTCCTACGCTACCTTTGGCGAAATAAATCCACTGTGTAACCCGGATGCAATCATCAAAGAAAGACACGAAGTAAAACCCCATAAACCTCAGGGATGCAAGTTGCGTTAGAAATGTATCATCACAATCGCGATCTGAGAGCGGCCCTCGAAGGTTGCGCGTCCTTCAGATGGATAGGCCCGATTCCTTTCCCATTACGAAAACCACGTCGTCTTCTTCATCATCCTCATCTCCCTCCTCTCCATCGCCCTGATGAGAGGTGTCAGCCGCATCACCATGCTGAGAAACGAACCTTTCCGCTCCGTCGTGTGGAGAAGCTTGGGAAGCAGACTGGATCACCCCTTCAACGACACTGACTGCTGCATCTGGAAGCACGAAGCGTTTCCAGTCACGCATCCGAACCCAGTTGTCGCGGACTTCGACCGTCAAAGAAAGTAAAAGAACCTCTTTGACAAGGTTGGCGTCCATAGTCAGACGTCGGACGCGGTTGAACGATGCAATCAACGGGATTGGGATCCAACCGCGCGAGTCCATCTAAGTAAGCGATTAAGTTCAGTTTCATCTTTCAATTAGAGCAAAGAACGCGTACCCTTTGACGAAGGAAGAAATCTTGCGCCATGTTCTGGGGACTGAGGTAGTACTCCAGCTGGCCAAGAAGGTAGTATCGGGTTGGGTCTAGTGGGAAGGACAACGCCGTCATCGGCGTTGGAACCGGAGGACTAACATGTTGTCCAGGACCGGGGGCAGGTGCAGGAATAGGAGGAACGATTGGAGAGAAAGTATCGAAGGGGGTCGTGAGGTATGGCGGAGGGTGAGGAGGATGCCTGGCCGAGATGAAAAAGCCAGTCGGACTATCGCTAGCATGGCTGATAGGTTGTTGAAATTGTGGCGGAGTAACGCTGATTGAAGGTTGCTGTTGTCGAGGCGGTTGGGGACCATGAAAACTATTGCTGCGATGATGAGATCTGCTCTGTCCCCCTTGTCCTTTAGCTACACCACTTCCCACTCCATTCATCGGTCCAGGTCCACCGCCGCGTCCACCGCGCTTTCCACCATTGCCACCGCGTTCAGGACCGCGTCTACCTTTCCCTGAACCGGGAGGACCATTTTCAACTGGTGCCTCCTGTGATCGTCTTTGAGCTTTGGCAATCCGTTCGTCCATGTCACGTTGTGCTCGTTGTGATTGTTCCTGCTTCACAATCTCAGCGGGATGAACAGGCCGACCAAACCCATAACCAAAGTTTTGCACCTGGAATTCCGTGCCCAAACCACCAGAGGAGGGTCTATGCTGAGGGTGTATCATGTGAGTCGGGACAAGAGCTGGAGCTGGAATAGAAACCGGAATAGGAACCGGGACTGGCAGCTCAAGAGGCGATCGACCAGGTGATGCGTCCGCTGAAATCGGTAATTGAGTCTCGATGACATGATCTGGATTATCAGCAGAGGAATCCACACCAAACGAGCTTGCCGTGCCAAACTCCCATTTGCTTAAAACTGCCTCAACACCTTTAGGGTTGCCTTCCGCTTCCTTGTCAGATGCGTCTTTCGCGTCTATAGCTTGTTTGACCGGGGTTGCAACGTCTTCAATGGTTCCAGCTCGACTCCGACCTCCTCTGTTAGACCTGTTCTTCGACCGCCGCGGATGAAGGAGCTCATCTGGAGAAACCCCTATCGAAAACTTTGTGAACGAAGATTCGATCACCTCTGTCGATGTCGCAGTCGATGATTCGGCGGGTTGTTCGTCGGTCAGCCCTGGGCTTGGTATTCCAATAGTCCCGAATGTAACTGATCTGTCGGCTGTGAGAGTAGTGGGTGGATCTGCCGGCAAAAACTCCAAGTTCGAAGGTTCTGAAGCAGAGGTAGCCCCTTCCACTGCAGTAGCCTCTGCTCCTAGGTGTCCGTTGACAAGGTACACGTCGCTGGACGGATAGGATGTTTGAACAACAGGGGGGTATGTCGGACTGTTCTGTCCTGAATGAGATAGGGCTCCCAGATTCCAAAATGGAGGTGTAGGGACTGGATAATCGAAAGGACCATATCCGGGATATACTGGGGGATATGGGGGAACGTGGGGATAGTGGGCGGGTGGAATAGGCCGAGTTTGCATTGACGGTGAACCATTTTGAGAAGAAATGGCGGGCAGCGGGAATGGGTAAGAGGCCCCGGGTGGAATGTGAGGAGGTCCCATTGGAATACCTCGATGAGGGTACATCGTATAATGATGAGGCGATAACGAAGGGCCTTGCGGGACAGGGAAATGTGGTGGGACAGGTGGGACAATATTCAAGCCATTGACAGATGATTGTTGGGATTGCAATGAGGGACCGGATGGGTTCAGCAGCAAAGGAGAGCCTGCCTGAGGGGAGCGTGATGGAGCCCTGTTGCTTGTCGGTGTACGCGCACCATTAGGTTTGAGGTTAGTTCCCTCCTCACCAGGGAGCCGTCGGCCCCTCGAGTTTCTAGGACTTGAATGACGACTCGCAGACCGGCTCTGCACTCGAGAGTTCGATACTGAGTGCGAGACCGAGTTACGGCCTGAGTTGGTACGGGTTTGAGGAAGGCTAGTGTTAAGCCCTTCGTTACTCCTGGGAGCCCCCCTAGCCTTGGAATGTTTCCTAGAGGATGGTCTCGAATTCTTGCTGAGGATTGCGTCTGCGGTAGCTTGCAATTCTTCCGGCGGGATAGGTACCCATTTGGGTTTCTCCCCTGCGTTAAGAAATCAACAATGTATTCATCAACAGCACGAAATGAGCACACCTTTTTTGCCCAATCCTCCAACAGAAGCCGTCTCATCGCTAACATTCTTGGCAATTGCCTGACTCGAGGAAGAAATAGGTTGATGCTCCGGTTGTGATGATTTGCCAACTTCCGGCCATGCTTCAGTATCTGAGGCAGGAGGCGGTTGCATTGTACGGCTCGATTTGGAGGGCTGTGTGACAGGCGCTTCGTCTGTTCGCAGTCCAAGAGAAGTGGAACGTGATCCTGAGGAAAGTTCGGCGAAAGAAGACACTGCAGAGTTCTTCTCCGAGTTTGCAGCTCCAGGCTTGGTCATAATCGATTGGGGTCTCGGTGGGCCGCTGGGTGATGATGTCGACGGAGTTAATGACTGTGGGTCTGAGCGAGAGGAGGCAAGAAGTTCCTTCCGACGGTCCCAGATATTTGCGGCTTGTTTTGGTGTCGAATTCGATGCTCCTGCCCCAGCGACTTGTTTTGGGGAAGACTCAATTGGAGTGCGGATGTCAATGGTCGACTGGGTCGCTGTGACATATGCCTGGGGCGTGGTTGATGGATTTGGTGATGACGGCCGTCTGTCGGATTTGGCAAAGAGACTTGAAGAGTTATCGGTGCTAGTCGATGAAGAAGATCTGGTAATGGCGCCGTTTAACGTCGATGGCGACGATGATGAGCTTGCAGACGATGAAGGAGGGATACGATTTGGAGCTGAACCAGAAACCTCGGTTCTGGTCGTTTGGGCCTTTTTAGCACGTTCCGCATAAGACAGCGGATGCGATTTGGAAGAAGCAGAAACCGTTGTCGACATCGTCTATCTATTCGAACCAGAAGAGCTGGCTTGTCAGATAGTTTCTGATCACGTATGTCGATGAGCTGGTCGAGAAAACAAATGGGCGTCGAAACAGACGTCCTAGAGACCCTTTGAGAGAGGAATACGATGGATATGGAGAGAAATTGAGGTACAAGGAGGAGCAGATGGTAGTTTGGGTTCAAGAGTCGACAACCTCAAGACTACTATTGCCAAATGTCTGTCGCGTTCGACCACCCTTGTGATTCCCACGCCAATAAAATATCTATACAACAAATTACGTCCCCTTCCTTTTTCTTTTGTTCCTTCATGGTCTTGTTGCATTCCACACAATAATGAGTGCTCTGCTAGCGCCAAAAATGCTTGAACTCAAGCTCAAAATTTCTCCAATTCTTCTAGTGTTACCCCAATCAGCCATCATGACACTCTAGCTGTGTTTTTGTGTATGAACAGCATTAACACCTCTCATTCTGCTCGGAAGTAGGAATGATTCCAGACAGGAAACGGTACAGAATGGGGTCCAACGACATCAGTTATCCCCAGCATTTGAAACTGTTCAGACCCGGTCAACAGCCTTTCCAGTTGTCAAGCTGCGGCTTGTGACCGCAGCCTCCACTGCTTCATTCATGCAGCGTTCGCTGACCAGTCTCATAATTCTTATGTAGACACTACGGCCATCCGGACGCCATTCTTGGGCCATCGCTCTGATGGCGCTACAGCATTGGCCATTGATATTCGGAAACAACGTTCGGAACATGCATCACAATACCATTGCCCGGGACTATGTTCTATTCACCGTTCGTCATTTATCGCCGACTACTCTGGAACCTGCGAATTTTCCAGCTGTTCCTGTTCTTGTTTCAAGATCGTGCGAGCCTCCTCAAGCGCCTTTCCCAGCAAATTCAACCCCCACCTATCCTTTTGGCTCAACGAATTCTTCTCCCCAAACCCTATTCCCCAGATACGATCCCTCGGACTCGCTTCTATGATCGTCTTAACACCCGTTGCCAACAGTGCCTCCTTCAGCTCCTCATTCTGGCGGAACTTGTGCAAACTCCCTTCCAGCACAATCCTTTCTCTGTTGTCCACCCAAACCTTTTCGTCGAAGTTGGCAACCTTCCTCCCAAGTGCCTTAATCTCCGTCATATGCTTCTGGGAATCCCCTTTGACCCCCAACATCGTCCGAGCCATCTCGAAATCCGAGAACAGGAGAGCCTTCTGAATCATCATCCAGTGTTCAGCAGATGGGAATTCCACCGTCTCCTCTTTCCCATTCAACTTGATTGTGGCTGTAAATTTGCTTGGATACCACTGCGATCCCCACCCGCTGCAAGCGCGTAGGTTTAAAGCACTATGATCAGCATCTTACCACCAAGCACCCCCGCATGAATAGACTCGCTCACTGAATTTCATTAGTCTTCCAGAAAAACACACAATCTTCACGACTCAAAGGCATGGAATGCGTGCGTGGTGACTTGCAAGAACCGGTTGAACGGCGAAGCAGCGTCGAGATCATTATAAGGCAGTGCTCCGTTGGTGACTCTTTGTGATCATCAGGAGACAATCAGGATGATTCCTTCATCTCTCGGCTTCTATGACTCCATCTTCAACCTCCATTAGCGTGTGCCTACGGACGTAAACGCTACGACCGTAGTGACGCGAGCTCCCGAGGCTGTGATCAAGGCGGAAAACTCTCACTGCGGACCAAGTATCCATCCCAAATGAGGGCGTGTCGACTGTTGTCGAGTCTCGACGACGTTGACCCTGCCAAGCCCCTTTCTCGCGGACTGCCACTGGAAAAAATTCTCTTTCCTGGATCTCAGCGACTGTACATGCATGCGCCTCTCTCTGTATGCGAACAACCCGGGGAACAAACCCCGATCGCGTGCGATAAGCCTTTTCTGGCTGCAAACAAGCGCCTGCTACGCTCAAGCTGACTTTGTGGCGCTCTGGTGAGAAGGGCACCCTGGCCTGATTGCCCGTAGAGCCCGACCGGCGCTAGATCTACAGACGGTCCCGAGGATAAAAGAAGCCTTTGCAACCTCCTTTTGATTTCGGATTAGCGAGCCAGCGCCGCCTGCATATGTGCGTAGATGCCAACCAAGGTCATCAAGTCGAAGACTCAAGGTTGCACACCTCTCCACATGCAAGGTCGACCTCAGACGCGGATGCAGTAAGGAAGACTTGGTCAAGAGCCTCGCCATCTCTCACCATACACAACTCTTCGCACATGTCTGATCGTCAAGCAGGTACGCCGTAAGAAACCCACACAAGCCCTTGAGAAAGCAGAAACGTTTTCATTCATTTCCGACCTGAGATCTCAGAAGTCGAAACGCCGTCTATGTTTCTGATGAGTATACGGCCCTGAAAACGTTGCATGTGTAATTATAAGGTTATAAGGTCTGAATGGGGGTTCGCGAGTTTCTGCTCCCACCGGTACGTAGTACATGCCACTTCTGGACTCAAAAGTTTATATTGTGAGTACGAGTACTATCGCTCCCGTAGTGTTTATAAAAATTTCAATGGTGCACGTTTTTGAGTATGTTCCGGGGCATATAATCTTACCGGGAGTTCAGGGTAGGTGGAAAATTGTCCAATCTCGAGTCCTACCTAGTTATTTTGGTGATAAATAGGTATGGACTTCGAACGGATGAATTCCGGTGTCTCGAGGTCGAAATCCT
Source organism: Coprinopsis marcescibilis (assembly GCA_004369085.1). NCBI lineage: Eukaryota > Fungi > Basidiomycota > Agaricomycetes > Agaricales > Psathyrellaceae > Coprinopsis > Coprinopsis marcescibilis. Next base: position 115 of record ML210557.1, on the reverse strand, counting down.
ATAGTCTTTATAACTTTGTCACGCCCTGTCACACTCTGCCGACCTCAACTCCGCTCGGCTCTGTCACGCAGACGTGGGCAACAGCTCGAAGCGGGTCGCAAATCCTTATTTCTAC
>ML210556.1:0-16520 GCA_004369085.1 Coprinopsis marcescibilis | reverse complement strand
AAGTTGGAGTGGAAGAACCACCGCTTCGTGGAGAAGTACACCATTCTCATGGGGGCGCTTGTTACACTGGAGGAGCCGCTTTCGCGACGTGGGCTGGCGGAGCTGTATGCCCCTGATGGAGTCACCGAGGATGACGTCCATCGCATGTGCATGTTCATCCGACCTTTGCTTCAAAACTACTCCAAGGACGACCCGACACGGCCCATACGACTGCTCCATCTATCGGTTCAGGAGTATCTCGCTCAGCGTGCCCCGCGACCTTTCCGGATCGACTGTGAGGTCCACAATAGCAAGCTGGTAAAGCTATGCCTACTGGCCATTCAACGGGAGCTTACACCGGCTAACGTGCCATTCCTTGGATATTCGGATGGGGATTGGGCTTGGGATGTGATGGAGAGTCCACGGAATATCCCGATTGTTGGGCGAACATCACTCCCTGAGCTGATTTGGTACTCAATCCAATACTTCGATAAACATTGGCGCTCTCTGAGGGAGGATGCGGACGAAGAACATACCACACTTCTTCGTGCGATCATTGTGGACAACCTGCGGCCACTTCTCGAAGTCGTTGTTTCGACGAGATCCATGATAGACATCATTTCATTTGAGCGCAAAGTTCTGGTAAGCGACATCCGAATCTCGATACTATGACCATCATTGGATTGATAACTCCTTGCCAGCCATGTGGTCCTCCGAGTCTCTCACTCGCAAGAGGGAGGGCAAAGATCTACGTCTCGCTCGCCAGGTCCTTGGGAACTGCCGGACGATCAGTAGAAGCTCTTCCTCTACTGCAGGAGGCAGTGGGTCTCTACGCTCTACGCAAAGACGAAAAGCCAGAAACCACGATGGAACTCGAATTTGCCGTATGTCTGGCGTGGTTGGCACAATCTGTATGGCACTTCGGTCGTCCCGATGATGCCCTCCCCCACGTCGAAGAAGCCCTGACCATTTCGCGCCGACTTGCATTGTCACATGTAAACGAAGCTCGAGTGGCCCTAACCCACCCACTGGAAACAAAACGACGTGTGCTGGGAGCTATGAAGCAGTACAGCGAGGCCTGTGATATTGACGTTGAGCTGGTGGACCTGTATCGAGAATTGGCAGTTGGTCACCCAGAGAGATTTCAGTATCGGTTGGCTTCGGCATTGTGGAATTTAGCCTCGAGCCTTGGCAACTGCAAGAAAAACAAAGAGGCTATAGTTGTTAACCAGGAGGCCATTGGGCTTCTCCGCAAAAGTCTGGATGACTCAGGCCTTGCCACTGTACTGCAAAATCATGTAGTATACGTCGGGAATGCAGGAAGGGTAGATGAGGCGGTGAAATGTGGTCAGGAGGCAGTGGAGATACAACGTCGACTCGCGCGCGACAACCCAGAGGAATTCAACGCCGATCTGGCACATTCCTTGCACAATTTGGCCTTATATCTTAATGGCTGTGGTCGGGCGACCGAAGCTATCCCCTACTCTTGCGACGCAATTGAAATTCTTCGCGGATTGGCTGCAAAGAATCCTTCGATATTCGATCCTGATCTGGCCAGCTCCCTCTACAACCATGTACTATATGTCAGAAAGACTGGAAGGGCAGATGAGGTGGTGGAATGTTGTCAGGAGGCGGTGGAGATACAACGCCGACTCGTGCGCGACAACCCTGAGGAATTTAACGCCGATCTAGCACAATCCTTGCACAATTTGGCCTACGATCTTGATGTCTGTGGTCGGGCGCCAGAAGCTGTCCCATATTCATGCGAGGCAATCGAAATTCGTCGCCGGTTGGCCGCCAAGGATCCTTCGATATTCGAGCTGGATCTAGCCGACTCCCTCCATAACCATGCCATATACCTTGAAACACTTGGAAGGCTACAGGAAGCTCTTGAATTCAGACGTGAATCAAAAGATATCCGGAGTTGAATTACAGGTAAGTTCCCAGTCATCCAATGCTCATGTCATTTGCTGAACCGGAATATGTTTCTCTAGCTAAATCCTGACCACTTAGGCTGTAAGCACCCATATTCGTTGAGAATTATTGGGTTTGAACGCTACATTATGCATGTTTTGTCCCTTTCATAAAATGTACAATCCATTTCTGCTTGGTTAGGGATTGGTTAGGAATTCAGATCCACACTCAAGCACTTTTGTTTTGCACCAGATCCGAACCTTTTACAGTTATATTGCCTCAGTCTTGAACTATCTTCAGCCGGTTAGAAATCAACAATCACATTTTTGGGGATGAAGAAGCATTTAGCGTACGGTGTGTCGATGACAATGTTATTGTGAATTCTATTTCAGTACGCTCGAATAAATCGTATTTCTCTTTTCCCCCCGACCAAAGGGAAGTGAGGGACAGCTATATGTCTTCGAAACAACCTTTCCCTAAGCCTCAACAGCAGTGAGCTTGGCAGCGTGAACGATGTTATGCCCTTCAAAGCTGAAACGTCCTCTCTTCCGACAGCCGCCAGAATCTCCTCCCTATTCTCCGCAGGGATTTTGTACACTACTTCCTTCCCATCGTCGAGAATTCCAACTATTGACATCGACGCACTCGGTGGGATTCACTTCAGCATCCTGAACCGATCTGCGATCCAGCCCAAAGACGTTGTAAGCTCTGAAGAAAACTGAAGACAAATGAGTACTTTGACCCTCGGGTGAGCTGAGAGTGAGGGAGACGTACTTGCAAAGGAAGGTTGGTTGGACAAGCTTCCGCCAAAGACAAAGACGGTGTTGGAGACGCTGGTGCATCCACTGAACGCCCACCCAGTGTTAGACCGATCATGTACAGCGAAGATAGACAGACATGGACGCAGTGTACGGAGTCCATGTATCTTGTCTTGTGCCAAGCGAGAACCCCTGAGCCAAACATAAGCAAACTCCAAGTCCGGATTCAGCACTCTCTCCGAGAGTGCCCCAAGAGTTAGAGCTCCCTCCTACGTCTCGCTGGCACCAGCGAAAACCTTTCCCGTCTTTACTCACCAAAACTCTCTACAGACACCAAAATCTTTCGCTCATTTCACACTTTCTCTCCACGTTTGTCTCTTCTTCACTCTCCCATTAGCTCCGAATGCCCCCAGCTCGAGGAGCGCGTGGTGCCCAGCAAGAGGCACCAATATTGGACAGACTGGTGTCATCGCAAAACCAGACCCAACTCGACCTGCTGGCAAACTACTTCAATCTCGAGCAGGATGGCCACCTTTCTGTTGCACAGCTGCGTGCACTCATCAACGAACATTTAGGCTCTGTTCGGATACGAAAATATGGTCACGGTCGCGGTTTGATCCCCGCGATATTCTCCCCAAAGAGGATATCTGATCAAATCAGCAACAATTTTGATGAGATAAGATTTGACGCATACCTCTGCCTCGCTGTTCCCTCATTTTGTCCTTGTGTAGTCAACAATATCAATGCGTTTTGGGGGGTTTTCAGCTACCACCCCTTTGCTCTATTTATCTCAGTCTCGAAGACATGAAGGCTCACTGGGAAGATGAAGAACATGTCGCTTTTCTCAAGTACCTTGTTGAGCACAAGGCAGAGGCTGGGGATAATGGGATGTTCAAGGACACTGCAATGGAGCATGCTGCAGCTGCCATTGCTCATCTACAGGTGAGAGGTGCTGTAAAGGATACCAAGATCTGTCAGAACAAGTATGGTGCCGTGAGTTGCTTTTCCGCAATGATATCAATCTTTTTGTGCTTATTTTTGTTCAGTTTCGGAGAATCCATCGTGTTATCGAGGCCATTAGGAATGTGTCCAGGTGGACTTGGAACAACAAAACGGGTGCTTCTATTACCCCTGCAACAACATCATCTTGGGATGACTACGTCACAAAGCACACGCAGGCCAAACCATTCCGGAACGCCAGGTGGGAGTATCTTGAGTACCTGGATGAGCTTGTGACCTCCCCGGCAACTGGTACCAACGTTTTTCATCCCACTGTGGTGCCTCCATCAATCCAGAGAAGCTTACCAGACACAACATCAGCCATTTTAAAGGGCAATACCGAGCCTGATGGTTCCGATGAGTCTGACAACGAGGAGAACGACAACGAGGCAGTGCGTACATGTTCCAGACACGGAATTTCCTTCTTCTGACTTTATATCCCATCAGACTCAACCATCGCAGACCCCAATGCTTTCTCGCAAGCGCCAACGCGAACCTGTCACACCCGCATCATCCGCCAAGCGATCCTGAAGCTCACAGGGTGCTGTGGCTCTCCAGACGATGGCTGACTCTGTTGCCCAGTTTGGTGATGTTGTTGCTGCTGCTCTGGCCCCCCCAACCAATTCTGTTGATCCTACACCTCGCCGTTGCACTAACGCCATCCAATCCATGGGTGGAAATGAACAATGGATGGATAAGCGCCAGGTTATCAAGATTATTGACCTCTTTCGTAAGGATACCACTGCATGCAATGCATATCTTTCATTTGCTGATGATCGTGAATTGTGCAAGGAGTGGATTGAAGAGCAGCTTGGTGGGCACATAGATCCATTCATTTAGACTTATACACCTTCGTTTACAATTACCAAGTCGCTCATTTGTATCTACATTACCTTTGATCAATCCTTAATAGTATATCTGTGATTAAAAATGATTTATTCTTCGTAATCGGGTTCTACTGTAGCTAAATACTGGCTCCACATAGCTTGTGCAATTGCGTCACGAGCAGCTGTTGCACGATGCTTCTCAGCATGCCCAACTGACATAAATGCAAGATCTCCTTGATCATCACTAGGTATGGTCCCAGGATTTGGGTCAACGTCATCATCCAAAAGAAAGAATTCAATATCTGTGCTGTCATGATTGAGAATGAAGTTGTGAATGGCGCACAGCCCCGGTGGAACCCTGACCTGTGTGCTCATATCGAACTGAGGAGGCTGAGTAAGAATTCCCCACTTTCTCTTGAGAACACCAAAGACACGCTCTACAACGTTTTGGGCTGATGCATGACGAAGGTTATAGAGTTCTTCTTTGTTGGCTGGCCTTAACGGGTTGTTAATGTCGGCTACAGATCACTGAGTCTAGGGCTCACCTCTGATTTGCACGTCCCCACTCAGCAAGATGGTAGCGGACACCTCGATATGGCACAAGTAATGCATCACAAATTCCAAATCCGGCATCAGCAAGATAAACCTTGCCATTTGGGATTGTAAAATTGGTGAAGCGAGCTTGCGAGTACATTGTTGCATCTGCCGCTGACCCCTCCCAGCCACTGACAATGTATAGGAACCGCATAGAGAATGATACACATGCAAGACAGTTTTGCATGACACCCCCTTACGATTCCTAGCAGCAGCACGTTCCCGTGCTGATGGACAGCAGCTGATATGTGTGCCATCCATTGCTCCAAGAGCATGCGCAAAAAAGGGAAAGAATTTCGGTGATTTGGCGATGTGATCTGGCACAGGATCATTTGCACTTGGCAGCCGGACATGCTTCTTGTAAAATTCTCCCGACGACACAGCTTCCAGAACTTCGCGGAAATACCTGGATAAACCCAAGTAAGCTTTGAGCTACCAGTGTATTGAGCCACCTACTTTGATATCATCTCGTTTGACCTCTGGAAATGCTCTCCTGCATGGCGGATAGAGACTCCTGTCATGCAGATGTACAAAAATATTGCAGCCTTCTCGTTTAGAGATACTCCCCAACGAGAGTCGTCCAGGCCTGCTGTGACACGCAATTCATGAACAAACAAAAGAAATACATGTAAACACATTCCTAGCTCTGTCCAGATGCGGTCGGGATGCCCATTAAGCAGCTCATTTACCCACTCGGCCCTGGAAAGCTTGGATGTGTGATATGGCTGTTTCCAATAGTGTGGGGATGCATATAGCTGTGCTGCAAAGGAGATTACTTGAATGAAAATGGACGCTGCCAGAATTAGCTTCTTTTTAACCTCCTCTGAAGATGGGGGAGGAGGCATGATGGGCACAATCATCATCTCGAGCAAACTCTCTGTTATTTATGCTCACGTTCATGCTTTCGGAGATTATGACAGAGAATTATGACAGAACTGGGCGCTTTTGGTTTATCCTAGGCCATAGATATCACTGTCAAAGTTCTGGTATTTATTTGCAGGGAATGGAAGCAAGAATGTGCTAAAAGAACAGTGCTACAACACAATATCTACGGCACTAAGATTGTGATAGGGGCCAGATAGGACCTCTGACTCATTGGTTTGATCAGATATCCTCTTTGGGGAGAATATCGCTGGGATCAAACCGCGACCGTGACCGTATTTTCGTATCCGAACAGAGCCTTAGACAACAACCCACAACTCCACAACCTACACCCTCGACTCTATGGGAGACGACAACCAGCAAATGCCAGGCAACCCTCTCGTTCGCCTTCCCCAAGTCAGCGGTCAAACTCATCTACAAACACACATTCCACATGGACCCGCTCCAGTCAGTCACAGTGCAGTGCTCCCTCACAACGCCACAGTACTCCAAGCACCATTTACTCCGACTTGACCTTCCGAGGCATCCCAGACCGCACCCCTTCCGTATCCAGCCAAAAGGTTTCAGAACCACCTTCCATACCCAACTCGTTCCAACCAACCCAAGGTGAGTGGCTATCGCCTACTTCAGGGACTTCGTGCCCATCTACTGTCATGCACATGGTCTTTGCGCCACAACACGGTCTTCGTACCGCGGGGACTTCGAGCCCTTTTATACCTCTGGACTTTGTGCCATCTTTGTCGTTCTATGGTCTTCGAACCTTTGCTGATTACCCGGTCCATACAGACTGGCTAAACAACTTAAACGACAATGAGACCGACCCTCATGCCGGTGCGCCCCCTCCCCAACGATCTACCCAATGCACCGCTAGGCCAGAACAACAGCTGGGTCGGTTAGCGGTTGGAGCTGGCTACATTATCCCAGATTCGGTCACTAGGATATTCAAGTCAGGATGGACTTCACATGTATCGCTTGCGCTACTCACCGATGCCCATTGTTTATATTCCAATGCTTCATCATCCGATTCACACGAAAACATTGTCCTGAACACTTCAACTGGCCGTGTCTCCACCTCCGCTGCACCGTTGTCTGTCGAGAAGGAGTACAGTCTCTCCTTTGATGAATGGCACCAATCATGGCAGCGCCTACATGGACTCATTCAAGATTACATTCCAAACAAGCAAGAGGTTTGGCTGGTACATTACAACCAAGTCCTGGGCTCCCCGAATCGATCTGAACACTGGCCCTTATGGCTAGCATACGACATCGAAGTGAGACGCCGAGCCGTCCGTGAAGATTTCGACATTGCATGTTATCATCCCGATATCTGGCGCGATCTTGAGTTACAGTATCTGAAGTCCGAAGCAAAGAACGCCTCTCGACGAGAGATGATTACTGAAGGAGCTTTCCGAAATAATGACACCACTCCATCTCGTTACAGAAGCTCTTCCTATCAGCGTCGAGACCAGCCCTTTCGCCCTTACCCCAGTAGAAGAGAATGGAACAGCAAACGACAGTATGGCAATGACCAATATCACAGCAATGACCGATACCACAACAGCAAACAACATTACGGAAAACCTGGCAGGTGTATTTTCTGCAGGGACTCCTCGCGATTGCATGCGTCCAAAGACTGCAAGGCTACAACCAACGTCAAAGGGCACCCATGTCACCTTGCGGTCAGAAAAGCAGGAGAGCCACCCCGTAACAACCAAGGCGAGACCTACTGCTTTGCCTGGAATGGTTACACCGGCTGCAACTGAGGACAACCATGCAGGTTCGGCAAGCACTGGTGCTCCCTTTGCGGAGACAAATCCCATAGCGCCCAATCCTGCCCCTCTTTCTGATCTTACACCCATTATAACACCCTTCGTTGCAGACACATGGGCTGCCGTGATTTCATCATTAGAACCCTGCGACCAACAGAGATTTAACGACATCCCATCATCCATCACCCATGGCTTCGACATGGGTGTTCATTCTACCCTAGACCAATGCTTTACCCCTAATAATCACACCTCTTCCTTACAACACCCTGACGCTGTTTTAAAGCATATTAATAAAGAACTCTCCCTCTGTCGCTATTCCGGCCCATTCTCATTCTCCCGCCTCCAACACCTCCTTGGTAATTTCCGAACATCTCCCTTGGGTGTTGTCGAGAAGGCTGGCAGCACAGACGAATACCACATTGTACAAGACTTTTCCTTTCCCCGAAGTGATCCATCTCGCTCATCAGTCAATGACGAAATCAGCCCTGATGAATTTCAATGTGACTGGGGTTCCTTCTCGGAGGTGGTTGTTCTTGTAATAGACGCCCCACCTGGAACTGAGGCTGCCACTCTCGACGTCGACTCTGCCTTTCGCTGTTGCCCAATCCGCCCGTCTCAACAAGTTCACTTCATCGTCATGTGGGAAGGAAAATTTTATATTGACCACAATGCCCCTTTTGGTGCAAGAAGCTCCGGCAGCATTTTTGGACACATTGCCGATGCAATGGTTGCCATCCTCAAATCCCGTGGAATCAGCCCATGCAAGAATTGGGTTGATGACTTCGTCTTCTTCCGTGTCGTTGTCAAAAACACCCCAGATGGCACACCTGTGTACAACTTTGGCCTTGATGACATCTATGGCATTGCGAACGAACTCGGATGGCCGTGGAAACCCTCCAAGACGAGACCCTTCTCATCCACATTCAAGTACCTTGGCTTCGTATGGGACCTGGTCAACAAAACAGTTGAGGTACCATCCGAAAAGCGGCAGAAATACTTGAAGAAGCTTGAACCATGGGTAGCCAACACCAAATTCACACGGAAGCAGGTTGAAGCCGTACTCGGCACTCTCGTGCATTGCTCTCTGGCACCAGACTCGCGTTCCTACCTTCCGGCTATCACCCGTTTTGCAGCGTCCTTTCCTGGCGATACGCCAGACACCAACTTCATCACCCGCACTGTACCACGTGGTGTTCTTTCAGACATTGATTGGTGGCGATCCACACTCTCATCTCCTACCTTCTGCAGCTCAACACTACAACGACCGCCTCCACTTTCACCACTCAATATTCGGGTAGACGCCTCCACGTCATGGGGTGTTGGCATTGTTTTCGACGACTCATGGGCAGCATGGCAATTCGAGAGTGGCTGGAACAAAAATGGGCATGATATTGGTTGGGCCGAATTCCTAGCAATCAAGTTTGCCCTTCGTTTTGCCATTTCCCGAGGTCTCTCGAACGTCCATTTGCTCCTCAAATCTGACAATCAAGGCGTCATAGACGCCCTTGCAAAAGGAAAGTCTCGTAACAATGAGCAAGACATGTTTTTGCGCCGCGTCGTGTCATTGATGTGTGAGCATTCCATATGGATCATGTCCAGATATGTAGAGTCCATTACGAATTTAGCTGACCGACCATCTAGAGGCCTAAACGTGCCCCATTACCACCATGTAGTATCACCCTTTACACTGCCATACTGTCTAGCCCCGTTCTTTTCCACTTAATTTTATTTGCCAACTCCTGGGCGATTTAAATCTGTTAATAATAATTATTTACTTGAATTCACACGGCTAACTCTCATTTCACTAACAATGACGTTGCACATCGTTTCACCCCTCTCCGCTCTCTGACACCTATCTCTCTCTCTCTCTCTCTCGCAATGCGGTATTCGGCAAAACTGCGTCAGAAGCTGCCTCCAGTTCCAACTCTGCAAGGCCCTTACTCTGCCAAGGCAAAATTAGAGCATGCACAGGTGCACACAACACGGATCCCCCTGTCCTACGAATCAAGCTCAAGACTACGTTTAGCTCTGAAGAATTCCGTCTCCCAATCCACAGCCAAGAATTATTCCTCAGCCCTGTCCGCCTTCACGGAATTCTGCAACAAGGAGTCGATACCGGTGCGCCTACGGTTCCCCTCCAGTGAATACATTCTGTGCGCCTTTGCAGCATCTGGGGCAGGCACACTCTCTGCCTCCACCGTCCGAAATCGATTGGCAGTGCTGCGCAACTACCACATCACACACGGCCTACCGTGGAATGGCTCGCAAATGCTCCAGAGCGTCATCACGGGCGTTGACAGGCTCTCACCTCCATCATCCAAGCGACCCCTACGCCTCCCTGTTGACGCCAGAATGATCGCCAAACTGGTCTCCTCCCTCAACCTCCATGAACCCTTTGATGCAGCCGTTGCTGCCTGTGCATCGGTCGCCTTCTGGGGCCAAGCCCGCTTGGGCGAACTTCTTCAAACCTCAGCTTGTTCCTTACAAAACCCTGTCATTCCACTCCGCCGACACCTTCGAAAATCATCGCAACAAGAATTCATGGATTCTCCGACTCCCTCAGACCAAGACCAAACGACACGGCGAAGACATGGTCCTTGTTCGACAGGACAACCGATCGGACCCCCATTTATTGCTGCGCAACCACCTCCACGTCAACGCGGTCCGCAGCTCGCACAACCTTTTTGTCTACACGTCAAAATTCGGCCTGCGCAACTTAACCAAGGCACGTTTCCTTGAGCGGTGCAACGAAATTTGGACCGGCCTGGGCTACCCACGAATCACCGGACACTCCTTCAGGATTGGAGGGACGACTGAATTGTTGCTGGCTGGTGTTCCCCCGGATGTGGTCAAAGCCATGGGAAGGTGGTCGTCAGACTCATTCCTCAGATACTGGCGAACTCTTGATGGCTTTGCTCCCTCATATACGACGAACTTACATGCTTCAAAACGAACGAAGAAACGCGTGGTTGGGGGTTAGCCGATGGCCATGCCGTCGGCTGGCGTTTCGTGGGGGTTACCCGACACCATAACCATCGGCCTCACGACCTTCGACTGCACGCGAGAAATATCTCGCTGCGTCGATCCCCCAACCTCATACTCTCATTTCATTGTTCTTTATTCATAGTATTCATATTTCATATTCCATTAACCTCCAAACAATATACAAATTGGACATTGATAAGAACACTTCTCTAATGGTATTTTGAAAACCTACACTCAATTACCAACGAGCGACCAAGCACAAGAGATACGTTATAGCGCTGCCGCAGCAGACGTTATGTCCAGGGCCACTGCATTGGAGCCAGGCGTTGCTGACACAATTGTTCGAGGGAACAGGCTCAGGTCAGTCGCAGAGAGAGACGAGGACAACAGCAAGGACAACAGCATTGACGCTGAGTTTCAAAACTGAGATAGGGTGGATGAGTGGGGACTTGGATGAGAGAGAAGAAACCGTTTGATTGACTGTCTTTTGTGCTTCGAACCAGCCTGCTTTTATACCTTTCAAGGTATCCTAGAACGGTCTACATATGTCACTCTTTCGCACTACAGGTGATCACATGCGCTGCAATTCACCTTCCCGTCCGGGCGATTTGATGGTTTAAGGCCAGAACAATGCCAACGTACGGCAGGGAAGGGGTATCATCATTGTGCATTGGGCGCTATTATAATACGCCACCACGACGTATATGAGTTTAGGAGCACAGTATTCTTTTACGTTGTACTCATTAGATAGCCAGCAAAGTTGCATTCCCGGAGAATGGGTAATGGTCCGTGTCAGCGCTAAGCACAGAGAAGCGCGTCTGTTCTACGGCGGGTATCCCCAACGACTGGGTTACATCGCATTCTGATCTCTAATGGAATACGGGCTTGTCACATGAGCGCCTTGTCACCAGACAGTGCTAGCGGCTTGACCTTTGCACTTACCCCGCAATCAACGGCTGACATGTTTTGTACTACCAAGACTGCTATGGGTATACACATTTGAATATCAGAATCAGAATGATTACCACATAGAATGAAAACATTTCCCTCATTTCCATCAACTTACATGAGAATCGTCGAGCCCAAAGAGAAAGTGACTGTACCATTAAGCAAATCAGGAGCTGCACGGCGTACTGAACCACCGAGCACAGGACAAAACTTGGTATTCCAAAGCAGGTTAATCACTGCTAACCTCGCCACAATCAGCAAAACAAAGTACGAATCATTCATTCTACGGTCAACAAGTCGTCGTACCCAGGCATATTACTCCCAGTCCTGCTACCCTTACTCAACCTTTGCAGCACTTCCGCCCACGCACAACACATCCCCGACATGCCCTCGTACAAGCTCCACGGCCGATCCGGCACCTTCATCGCCCCATCCTGCACAAACTTGTCCACCTGCGTCGCCAAATGCGCCAAGTGGATAGCCTTTTTGAAGTAAGGCGTGTTGGCAGCGTCTTGGTCGAGTACGCATGAGGCGGAGAGGAGAGCGTAGACCGAGCCAGCTACGCCGTGGCACAAGCCCAGCCCTTTTCGAAGGAGGCCGCGTTCGTAGATGACGTCCGCACCTCGTTGGATGGAAGTACGGAGCTGGGCTTGTAGGTCATCGTCGAGTTTAAAGTAGCTGTGTTCCGTTGATTGGAGCCGAATCATTGTCGAGAGGAGGATTACTGTGCCGGGAGCGCCGTGGCACCGTCTATCGCGCATTCAGCCTTCGTAATGAACAAGCAATTTCTGCATACTACTCACTGAACCAACTCGTTAATGTGCTCCTGGCCCTGATGTCTTTGCGATCTTTCGTCTCCTGCCTTTGTGGGCCAGTTTCCTTCGGGATCTTGAGAGGCGACGAGCCATTCCACGGTCAAGATCACGTCTGAGATGTGCTTCTCTGCCACCGTACGGGGACAGCTCAAGAGAATCTGGAGGATACCAGCTACAAAGTACGAACAAGGGTGCCAATCAGCGGAGGTTGACACCGTAGAGTACTATCGACACGCACTAACGCCATGTGCCCCGCCCAGATATCTCCTCCCATGCCAGCTCCACATCAAAGGCGGAAGCGACGGAATATGCTTCCCACTCTGCTCAATCGCGACGGACCGTGCATAGGACCTTGCACCCAACTTTCCGCGTTTCATTATCGATCCAACGACAACCTCCAAACTTGCATCAGAAACAAGGACCTCAACCTCCTCCCGTTTCGAACGTTCCAGCTCATTTACGACTTGAGCGTTGTTGCCTCTGCCAGCGTCTTACGGACACGGAGGAGCGCGTAGAGGAAGCCCGCACGTCCATAGAGCACTTCATATCCATCGTCCGCGGCCCCAGCTTGCCTGTTGGCGTGCTCACCGCTGGGATCCCTGTCCAGCCACGCATCGTCGCTCGGGATCTTCTGGATGGTACCCGTGAGCAGGTTAACAGATGCCTTCCAGTAGCGCCTCAGATTCGACAGTGCGTTCTCATCCTCCGAGCACCTGCGGTGCGACAGGCATTTGAGGCACCGCATGACAACGAGCGTCGCTAGTCCCATCGGTGTCTCCAAGCACAGTGTATTTCCATCGTCTTTGACTATTGTGTTGCGGTTCGGTTCTGGCTGAGAACGTTGGTGAGGGTCCGATCCGAATTAGAAGACAGCGTTCCTGGACGCAGTGACGGATAGGTTCAAGTGTGCGTGGTGGTATTGCATGATAGCGGTGCCTATCTAATTACAAGGATTATCGTTATTCTCAGTCTAGACAGATATGATACATATTATGCGCACCAACGTTTCCAGTGTAGATGACATCCCTCTGTGTATTGAGAGTTTGTGGACTCTGTGTTCGATCTTCTGTTCAAACTTTACGAGCACTTTTTGGATGTTTGAGCAGGCAGATCTCCACTCATCTTGGGTATGTGGCTGGTTGCAACGGAGGGGAGTTGGATGTAGCGGCGGAGGCTGGTCATGATGATGATAAGATATGGTATAAAGCCGGGATGAAGATCGGAGTGTCAAAGAGCGAAGGTTGCACTAAGTGGGTGACTTTGTGGGGTGCGACATCTGGACCTTCGATAGGTTTCGGTACGGTGGTCTTCACGAAATATGTTGAGACGCGTCGCTGTTGGCTGCCTCGGAACTTCTATGGATGACCTGGAAGCCTGCCACCGGCAATTTGCGAGGTCGACTCGGCAAGTCACGAGTTTGTTCCGAGAGACACAGTTCGTTGCATCCTGCAAAGTTTGCTCGCATGCAGCGATGAACACAGAATGAAGAGCCTCATCGCCGCTGTTGCAGCACTGCATTTTATGGTATTTTGCTGTTGTTTTACATGAATTTTGTCGCATTCTGACTATTCTCTGCACAGTGAGCGCTAGCCCGCGCAGAGGTGGCACGCATCGCAAATGTGCGATATGGTTTTGCAGTGCCGACTGGTCCAGTACACCCAACATTAGAATCAACCCCGACGGTCACCCAAGGTCAGCCAATTCAACTGCGAAGGCTATCGAAATCTCGAACTCCATCCGCAAAGCAATCGGCCTCCAGCTGGTTGAAATGTCCGAAATACACACAGTTTCGCCAACCGACGCTGAGCTCATGCAGATCGCCTTGCAAGGGTGCCCGGTACCAAAGCTGGTGTTGGAATCGTCACCGTCACTTCCGGTGGCTTGAACACCTACCTGCTCGACAAGGCTGGTAACGTACGTTCTAATCTACTCTCAAGTTATTCGAATGCTGACTATGGAATGTGAATTGTGTAGGTTTGGTCACCAGGGACCAACGACGAAGCGAGACCAAGAAAGACCCTAGTGACAATGAGCCCGATCTCAGGGCTAATTATTATGCAGTCATCAAGGGGCTCATCGACGACGAGTTCCGTGCTGCCAGATTAGCGGCTGGCGACAATTTCGGTGCCGCCTTGGGCGAGAAGGGTGAGCTCAAAGTCTGGGGTACATTCCGCGTGAGTCTCTCTCCCCTCCCAATCTACCACACCACTAACCCCCACCAGGACGACGAAGGCAAAGCCAGCTTCAGCTCCGACGTCAAGACACAGCTCCTCCACACCTTCGTCTCCGTGCTCGGCAGAACGACCGCGCGACCCCAGTACGACCCCATCTCCTCCATAACCGGCGGCGAGAACCACCTGGTGGCGCTCACGATGCGCAGCGAGGTATACTCCTGGGGCATCGGCGGTTCAGGCCAGCTCGGCCTCCGCGTGCTTGTGAGGCACAAGCAGGACGCGCTCGTCCCCCAACGCGTGCGTGCGCAAGGCCGTCCTCATTGGTGCCGGCCTCCGCGCCACCTTTGCTGTAGACGAGGCGGGCGAGGTGTGGGCGTGGGGCATGAACAGCGTCGGGCAGCTGGGCATCGGCGAGCGCGACGATGGCGTCTCGCAGCCTACGAGACTACCTGTGCTCAGTCCTGCCAACATGGGTGGGGACCGGGTGGTGCAGGTTGAGGGGGGCGAGTTTCATACGCTGTTTTTGACGGAGCAGGGGCGGGTGTAGGGCCTGCAATGATTTTCAGCTGGGGATTCCGGAGGAGCATGAGGGGTTTGCGGGGAAGGGGACGAGGGGCGCGGAGTGTGTGGCGGAGCCGGTGCTTGTGCCGCTGCCTGCGGCGGTCGAGGGGGATCCGGTTGTGAGGATCTCTTGTGGGCCGCAGTATAATATGGCGGTGACGAAGGAGGGCGTGCTGTTGTCGTGGGGCGTGGGCTTGCAGGGTGAGCTGGGCTTGGCGGGGAATGCGGAGAGTGCAGTTACGCCACAGGTTGTGGTGAGGAAGGAGGGCAGCTGGGCGGTTGAGCAGGTTTCGTATGGGTGGCAGCATGTTATTGGGCTGTTTAGGAAGAGGGAGGACGATGAGTCGTAGGGCGCCTTGTCTTGTTGGTGTGTGTGGTGCTTCGTGAAGATTGTAATGTAATTGAGGTGGGATAGAGTGTATTTGGCGGTGGCGGTATGCACGTCTCGAGTCTGAGGACAGGACCACGAAAAGGAATCTGGGCGGTTTTTACATACGATATATCCTTATTTGATTTTATTCAGTTTATTCAGATGCATAGACTCATTCATGCATTCGTACGTTTGCTATAACCTGTTTCCGCTATATGTCTGTCTGTGTTGTATTTTCGTCTATTAGTACACCGTTGTACAACCAGTTCACTCGTCTCGCCACCGTCATGCTCAGATGCAGCGCCGAACAACAAAAAGAGTCAGAGGGTCAGGTCGATCGGAATGCTGTGTCGCAAGCCAAAGCTGTGTGACTTGTGTGAATTGGGCTGCTGTGAACGAACTTGAGTCGCAAACGGTGCTGTTGCCCCCTTGCCCTCTTTCTCTTTTCCCCTCTTTCCTTCTGATTCACTTTCGCTCTATATTGTGCAGCGCAGTCTGTGCCGTCGATCCCAGTGTGGGCCAAGATATGAAGAGGGTATGGATCCCTATTAGCCCCAGTGTGGATCCTTGAATCGCGGCTGACTGGTCAACTGCATTCCCTTCAGTCTCATCAGCAGCACTTCGCCGATGGCCTCCAAATCCTGGATGGTACTAACACCAGCCTACATGGTCACCCAACTAGTATCATATCCAAGTCGGATGTCTGACCTTGATTTGCAGCAACTCCTTCCGATCTCAACAACACCTTATCGGATGCAGGCCTTTCGAATTCCATGCAACCGTTGCATCTCCAGACAGCGGACTTCATTGACAACAGCGGAAATGCTCCAAAGAGAATGCGGACACATAGTGAAGAGAGGTTCTTCGTGTGATGTGAGGGCGCTTGACTTGCTTTGGGCACGAGTCAGACCACTTGCAGGTAAGTTTTGGAGTTGAGGTTGGAGT
>ML210555.1:0-16525 GCA_004369085.1 Coprinopsis marcescibilis | reverse complement strand
GTTTCGTCTGGGTCCCAGAGGCGCGAGTCAGTTGGTCTGTGAGCTGCGAGGTTGAGGGCTTGAAGGGTGACATGTTCCTCGACACGCTGGAGGTACTGCTGAGTGGCTATCTCTGTCTCCTGGGTTGCATACTGCATTGCTGTCTGAAGCAGCAAGGCTTGGTCCTCCTTCTTGTGCCGCTTGAGGCTGGCAGCGTCGACGTTTTTGCCATTACAGTGGTGAGAAGTGCACATGCAAGGTGGCATGATATAGCTGTTGATCGTCTCCGCGGATGTTCCACAAGAGACTTAGAGGTCAATGGGGCGCGAACGATAATTGCCTATGTGGCAGAGTAGTGGTCAGAGTGGGAGGGGAGGCAGAGTCGAAATCTCAAAAGCTTGCCTAAAGTATCGCGCTCAGAACAAAAGCGGTCGTGTCGTAGCAACCTTCATTGGAAAGACAATACCGTTTCCAATTGGGACAGAAAGAAAAATGCGCCTGACATCATCGAGATGTCAGATGAGGAACAATAGCTGTATCCAGCATGCCGCGATGAGAAATACCAGTGTGAGCGGATGGTGCATATCCAGCGTGCGCGGATGATCCACAACATTTAACGAGCGGACATCCTAAGTGAGGGCAGTATTATCCAGAGTGCATGGGTAATCCACAGCACAGGTGAAGATTGGAGAAATAACCAGCGTGAGTGGATAATCCACAACACGAACGATGGGGAAGGCTCTAGGTCCAGCGTGCGCAGATGGTCCACAGCGCGATCTAGGAGGGATGGAGGCGGGCGTGCTCGGAGTTTGCCGTAATGGTCTCGTTTAGGGCAGGCTTGGGTCTCGTTGAGGCATTTATGGCTTGTCCTTCAAGTTGCTACCCATCCTCCCCTCCTAACATCTTCCCATCCGTCCATCGCACATAATGGCCTGTTATCCCATCCGGTGCGTACTGCGGACTATCCGCGCACGTTTCCTCCCTTCGGATCCCTCCTAACTAGTGCTGCGGACTATCCGCGCACGCTGGACCTAGACCCTTCCCCGTCGTTCGTGTATTCCAATCGTCACCTGTGCTGTGGATTATCCATGCACTCTGGATACTACTGCCACTTAGGATGCCTCCTCGTCATACGTGTTGTGGATCATCCACGCATGCTGGATTTGCACCCTTCCTCGTCGTTCGTGTTGTGGATCATCCACGCATACCGGTTCCTCATCACTCATCCCAACGACATTTTAGTAGAAATCATTCGGATTTATTAGTAACTATGGTACGGGATTGTCCATCTCAACCCATTGCATCCACATTAGCAAGGCGATACTCTGGCAGAGGCATCTCTGGCTTCACATCCAACTCTTTCCTTGGACAGCGTGCTGTACCACATTGGGTGGTAAGTTGATAGGAAGCCCAGCTTTCGCGGGCCTCCTCGTCGGTCGTGCGTCCATCTTGTGCTTGAACCCACGGTTCTCAGCCTCTGGTCCTCCATTCCCCTTCTTTGTTCGCAGCTTTCATATAGTGAACAAGCCAAGTAATCTTTTCGTGATAGATGTCCTCGATCTCCGCCCTGTCACCTTTGGTGTATTCCGTCACTTTGATAATAAACTCCTACTCCATTGTCTTTTGCTGCTTGAGACTTACAATGGGAAGACCTTTTCTTATTGACTTTACGAGCGGGTAGCATCATGAGAGAAGTCGATGGCATAAGTGGTCAGTTCAGTACAAGTATAACGGTAGCGACAAACGACATGAAAATAAATAGCCGTCAGAATGAAACTGTTGCTATGAAAAACGTACAAAGAATTAATTCGAAAGGGATGTGGCCAACCTTGGGCTGCGTTGTCTCTTCGGTTCCTCCAGGAATACTTCCTGATCAAGTTCGAGAACATATTGTTCGAGTGAAACTGCAATGTCCATGCGTCCGTGTTTAGTCTTGCCGCTCCTCGATACGATCTTGCTTGGGTTGATCATGGTCTTCTCCTTGCGTTTTGGAATGATAAAGACGATCCGGATGGACTTTTCGAGGACCAGCGTTGGGTCAAGCTGATCCAGACAGTCAGCGTTGAAGGTGTGTTTGGTATTCGTCATGATTTGGAAAATATATAGGTGGTTGGCGAAGATGATACAGGAATTGAAGCTGGGAAATCGTGTTGAGGATGACCGATAGTATCCTCCCTCTCGCAATACGAGTCTGTCCGGAGTTCCTGTCACGTTTGTGTTGAATGAATTTAGACTCACGGCAAGCGGGGTGTCACTCCTTTCGAAGATAAAAGTCGGATGTGTCCAGACGAGCTCCAACGTGACTGAGTTCCCCATCCCCAAACGGCGAAGTGTGAAAACCCTGTTCCTCCTCGTCAAACATTCGTGGACCAATCCTTCGAACATTATGCCTGCAGTGACCGCGAACTCGTTGAATCGGTTGAATGTCTCGTAATTCACTTTGACCCTCTGCCATACTCCAATGGCTTTGTCATGCAACAATTCCCTCATCACATAAGCGGATATAAAATGGACTTGCACCTCCTGTCGGGACACGGTGGGCCATGGAACAAGGACTGCGGTGCTTTCTGGCCAGTATTGGAAACTGGGGAGAGTCACTGTTTGTCCCATGTTGTCGTAGGCTGCTTTGAAGATGTCGTTTTGGGAAAAGCTTTTAACGTGCGCAGCAAGGGTAGCAGAGGCACTTTTGAAGAGCACCTCCGTCCCAAGGCAAATCCGAGCTGAACCCCCGAAGCGAATGTAGCCATCATACAGGAAGTCACTTGGGGTGGCGGCACGGATGTCGGGATCGGGGTATATTTGCAAGCTTGAAGGGAAAAAGGTGAGTCCAAGGAAAAAGAAAAAAAACATGGGGGACATACAAGAGGACGTACAGCTCTTGCCATGACCAGGGTTTCATATACCAGAGTTTGAATCCCTTTGGGAAGTCGTTGAGAGCTTCTCGCCAGTTTACATGATTGGGGGTGACTGCGAAGCATTGGACTGTGTTGAGGAGCGGGTGAATTTTGAATTTGTCCCTCCCGGCATCCACCAGGAGGTATCGCAGCTGGGGGCTATCTTCTTTCATCGTGAGAACGTCCACATCCAAGATTGAGTCCAGAGTTTGGTAACCATTATGGTCGAAATAGTGATAGATTGTCTCATTGTATCCTTGATAGGATACAGGTTGCTCTGCTTCAAGTAACCGCACCAGCAGATACAGGAGTGAGACCGACTTTCCTGTAAATATTCCATGAAACATGATTGAGTGATACAAACAAAGCTTCGTACCGATACCGGGTTGGCCTGTCACGACAAGAATGGGGACCGAATTCACATCCTTCGCGTTATTTCCCATTTGTATGATTGTTTCATGCAACTCCACAAAGTCCTCCCTCAAGAGGAGACAGCTCCGATGAAGCTGTAACTTTATGGGGGCAGGACAGGATCGGTCGAAATCAAGGAATTGCACTTGGCCGCGCCATTCCTCCTCGATTTCGTCATCTCGATTGTTGGGGTGTTGAACAGGAGGAGGGGGGACGGTTACTTGTACTGCCCTCGACTCCCATTTTTTCCCCCACGACCTGTCGTAGAAAAGGCGAAATTGCCTTGCAGCGAACGTTTCGGTGCGGCGAGGGCGTTTATCAGGATCTAGACATTTGATGTCATTACGAATGGAATCCTAACTCGCGGCTGTAAACTCACATTCATTGAGGGAGGACCCAGAATCGCCGTTCAACAGCTCCCCATGGGGCCTCTTGGAAGCCATAGCATTGGGGGATGACCGAACCAACCCAACTTCCTTATGTGTGGCGGAGTTCGATTGTCTCAACTTGGACAGTCGCATGATGTTACGTTACTCAGCGTGATCGCACGATGTGACGTTTCTCAGCACGATAGCGTGGTGTTCGAAAACTGCGAGGTCTGGTTTGGATGCCATCAAGGGGTAACGATGCCCAGTCGGAACGGAATGAAGTATTATGTATACGCAAGGTCTAGATGTAATAACGCTGTAGCGATGCGTGGGTCAGAAATCGAAGCCATCGAGTGTATTTGGGGTGCCCCATTGGCCCAGTCATTTTGAGAGGACTGAGAACGCTTGAGAACCCTCTGGCACGCTGAGAACATTCTCCGGGTGACCTATGGATGTCAGGGTGTTGCATATGGAATCCAGACTCCAGTGCATCAAATTGTAAAGATATATATGTACATGTGGCGTTGTAGGGATCAATCCAAGCCATCCAGTGCATCTGAGGTCCCCCATTGTTCCTCGATCTCATCAAAATAACCATCAGGGATAGGGGATGACGGTATGGCGGAGGGCAGCTCTGCTACTTGAAAGGCCATTACAGTGGTGGTTGAAGTCTGGGTACTTGCGGTCGACAATGGAGAATGGACCACTACTGTTGGAGTAGAGTGTGCCGCAGTCACAGTTGAGAAATAAACCACGGTGCTGGGAGAGGCCTCAAATCTTGGAAGGTGTGTTGAGATTTTGTTGGCAACCTAATGAGGAGTCGGAGATAGAAATGATGATGATTAAAAGGACATACCGTTTCCACGGTATCAGGCCATCGAGATCCGGCCGTGGAGACGACAGTGAATAAAACAAACATATTGAAAAGACCCTGGAATGAAAACCATCCACCAAATATGACCGATGACCTGCCTTGAGGGACCTGATGAAATGAACATGAGGCATGAACTATGCGTCTATGATGCTTACCTTCTTCTCCCAAATGCAGATGTCGAAAGGCCCGGCACCCGATCCGCTCGCGATCAGGTGTCGCGTCGGATAGGAATGGCCCTGAGCGAGACGAATAAGTAAGGTGGAGGGACCAATGGTGTTTTTAGCTTACGGTGACGACGCGCACGTTTTCTGCGGAAACATAGTCAGGAAGAGTGCTATTAAAATGAATTATTGAACCAACTGACTGTGTCTGAGGATTTCCTTTGGTGACGACAACCATGACTCTGTTGCATTGTAGATATAGATGGCTCCATACGGAGCTGGACATGCCACAGCGGAACCGCTCTCGATGAAAGCAGCGTCCTTCGCCTTGTTCAACTTCCCGGGTAAAAAGAACAAGGCCTTCCGTGAGAGTGTGTTGGATATGTAGAGGTCGAACCCTTTGCTGAGGTTATCGACCAGGGTCAGTGCATTGTCCGGACTGATCGCGACTCCACCCCTACACTAACATGTCAAAATCGGATGGGTAGGCGAAGGATAAAACGTACAAGGCTGTAGGCACCGAGCATTCACTCCTGTACTTGCCGTTGGTGGAATCGAGGACAACCCGCTGCCCGGTGTGCAAAACGTAAGCATGAACATCATTGGACTGGAGGACCAGCCTTCGAATGATGTAGTTTCCTGGGACTTGGTACTTCCAGAGTAACTTCATGGTGACTGAACCATGATCAGTTTGTATAAATGAGGGTGTCCGTGATTACTTACAAGTGGCTTCCACGTGGTAAGCCCTTATCTCTCCGTAGGTATCACAGACAACCAACCGGCGAGTGGCGGTGCAGAAGTCGAGGTCCTCGACTGTGGTGGTCTTGAACAAGTTTTCGGATACGACATGGCGCGCCTAGAGTGTCATCAGCTACATCGCGCACGTCGAACTCGGATGTGGCACTCACTGTGGTGTGGTTGTACTTGTAGATGACGAGGTGGCCTCGCCCGGTGCCGATGAAAAGGTATCGGGACACTGGTGGTCCTCGAAACCACTTTACGACGCAGGTCTGCCCCCATCGCGAGTCCTTGTCTCGCAGCTCGTGGAGCAGCTTAAAAGTGCCGGTGCTCCAGAGCCTCACAGTTTCGTCCGACGCTGATGGAGTTGTGAGTATGTGGCAATATTGTGAAACGATAAACGTACAGCCAGTGGCGAGCACTTCGCCATCGTCAGAGAACGCAAGTTGAGTGATTTGAGCGAGGTGACCTGTCAGCTTCGCTGCGAGTTTGTAGCTCTGATACCAACAGCTTCAGAACTGGGATGAGGAGACACGAAATAAACGTGCTTACGGAAGAGAAGGAAAAGACTGAGAATTGTTGGAGGAAGGTGCGAATCCGGATGAGGGAGAGCATTGTTGAGGACAAATTTGTTGAGGAGGAATGGGTATTGAGAAGGGACGCCCTTATATCGAAACTGGGTCTTTTGTTCAAGGTGTCTGCAGATTTCCTTTTTGGGATTGACGCTGGCTGGCGACGCTGAACCATGGCGACTGACAGGGACTGTCACGATATTGGAAAGGACAATAGTCAAACAAGAGTGCAGTATCCCAGCAACTACACTATTGAAGCGAATGCGGATTTCGGAGAGGCATAAGTAGGCGCTGGACTTCGAGGTAACTCCCCACAACATGGACGCCAACACCGGACCTCTCTTCTCTGCACCAATTGTGAAAAGAAATCTCCCGCAGATAGCGCAGGAGCTTTCATTCAAGTTGGCGGGCTCGGGCCCACTCGCTCCCATCACCTTGGATCGAGAGTTCGACATCGGGGGGCAAGAAATCTTCGAGAACAGGCGGCAGGTGTTACTGGCCAGGCGAGTAAATGAGAACCAGTTGAAGGCGTCGCCATCGACTAGGGGTTCGGAAAACCCAATCGTAGTGGAAATGGCCGAGAGTTCCGAGGAGGAGGACGAGGACGAGGATGTGATGGAAGTAGAGGCTGGGCCTCTCATCAAGAAACCTCCAGGAGAACCAGGGCGCCCGAATAGCGGCAGGTTCAACATCGAGCAGGCAATGGGGTGGACCAAAGAGGACTATAGTAAGCTTCAGGTAAGAACGATATGTGATAAAAGTTGTGTAACGGACGATACTCACCATCGATAGGCATTCGTGGCCACTGAATGTGAAGTCGAACTCGACACAGAGCAAAGCATCGCAAACCAGGAAGAGAAAAAGATTAAGCTGGTATGCATTTCGGTAAGTGAGCTCTGAGAGGAGAAAGGAACGTGCTGACTGCTTACCTGGTAGGCGGCTAAAACGTTCCCCGGTCTCAAGCAATTCAAGGATGCTTGGCCGGTTCGGTCGTTAATCAAGTTGCAGCTGAAGAAGACATCCGAGCAGGCAAGGAAAACGAAGAAGGGGGCTGATCTGGACGATGTGAGAGCAAGAATGTACACATTTTGGATGGGACTAACCTGAGAAACAGATCATGGCAGCGATCTCGAAAGCCGGGAAGAGTAAGAAGGCGGTAGGCAAGCGAAAGGAACCTGAAGGCTCCCAGGAGATTAGCGAGGATGAGGAAGAACGCCGAAGGGTTAGGTTTACACGTCAAAAGATGTCGGGCTAGGGAAGAAATGTACAACGTACCATAATCTATCATGTTACACCAATATTGAACGACTGATCCTTGTGACTACCACGACGAAATCCACGCAATGGGTCTATGCACGAGGTCAGCATGGAGGTTTGCCGTGGATGCGGGTTACACAGACCTCAATTCAGTATTTTTTCGCGTAGAAGTGACCTTAGTCTTGCAGAATCGGTTCTCGAGGGGTACGAGTTGGAAATGATATGTGCGCGGATAGCCCGTAACACAAAGCCAATGCAGAGGATGTTGGTGGTGGTCGAGGAGAGGGCATGGTCCGAATATCCATACCGTTAGCGTATAGTCGCAAAATAGACAATGACTGAACGAGTGTCCAGGTCGTTCGCGGATATTCCGCAGAACAGATGAGGAGGGAAGAAGTTCCAGGGTCCGCGGATAGTCCACAAGACCAACGAAGAATGGGTAGCAGAACTGGTCCGCGGATAGTCCGCAAGACCAGAGGAGAGGTACGAGGAGGCAGAGGGAGAGCGGTGGGACGATGACCGCTATGTTTGTCTTTGTTTATATATGAAGACGCTGACATCAGACGCGACGGCCTTGGCACTGGACATTCACCTCTCCCTCGCGAACCGCCACCAACGTCCCTCCTCCTGGTTCCTCCAACATCGCTAGGCCCGTCGAACTTGCTCTACGGGCTGTGTTGCGGAATATCCGCGCACTTTTGTCCCTCCCCTTTGCCGTACCCCTCGAGAACCGATTCTGCAAGACTAAGGTCACTTCGACGCGAAAAAATACCGAATTGAGGTCTGTGGAACCCGTATCCACGGCAAACCTCCATGCTGACCTCGTGTATAGATCCATTGCGTGTATTTCGTCGTCGTGGTAGTGACAGGGATCAGTCGCAATCGCAACAATGGCAACCAGGTAAATTCTACAACCCAATTTTCATTGCTGGGGCTAAATTCTATATCTAGTCATCCCGGGAACTTCATCTATGCCGACGGGCATCGTTTCTACTCACCAAACTGCAAGCGTGTGGTCAAAATTCCGGCAGCCATCAAGCAGGACGGATCCGAACTCAGCCCCTTCCAGCAGGGCGTCCGATGGGAGAATCTTCGCGTCCCTTGTCGCTGGAGTCGTGCATATGGGTGGACCTCATTCATTCCAATCGATCGTCATTTCGGCTTCAAACCATTCGACACTGTAGCATACCCGCCCCCGCTGGAAATCGAAGACGGGCTCTACTATCACAATCGACATACAGTCGATTCGTGGACCCAATTAGACGCCGCCGTTCACAAAATGGCATCCATTCTTTTCGCCAAATACGACCCACCTGCAGTCTTTCCCTACTCAATCCGAGGATGGAAATTCCAGGACAAATTCAAAAGCAGGGCTAAAGGCCGCGCTCTTTCGTTTGCTGCAAGGGATTGGTTCCTCGTGTGGGCCGGTCTTCTCTCGTTCATGATCGCCCATGCTGAGGAGAAGTGTAACGAGTTCCAAAGGTTCACCAAGGAGTACAATCGGGACGACCCCTCAACAATGTCATCAATCAAAGAGTGGCAGGAAGTCCTCAACCCCGACAGCTTCCCCAACAACTCCGTACTCAAGGACCTCGCCGACTCTCTCCCATCAAGCCCTATATGCTCGTTTTCGCTGTCGACGTGTCGATGTGGCATCTTCCTTGATTTAGAACGCAAGGAGGACTATCAACCGTCGGTCACTTGGTTCATGGATAGGGGCGTTCCGGTCTGGTTCCCGTGGAACTCAGACACCCCACATATCCTCCAAAAGCTCAACATGGCCTATTTGGTTCCACCTCCCGAAGTTCTGCAGCAACAAAGTCAAAATATCGCCATTAGACCACCCATCATGGTGCCGGCAGCCTTGTTGCATCCGTTGCCTCATCGATCTGAACAGGATCTTAGTAACCCCCATCGCAGAAGGCACCTAGAAAGACAGGAAGCTGCAGCCAAGCGTCGAGTCCAAATCGCTGAGATCATCTCCAAAGCGGATGCTTCAGCGGAAAAGGCAAGGAGCCGATTTTCGGAGAAAGACAGAGTAACTGCCTTGAATCGTGCAAAGCACCCCCCGAGAACGAGCGCCCCTGTCCATGTTTATGAACCCGACAACGATGACGAAAGCAAGCTCAAGTTGAACGTCGCTCTGGCAGCTGAGCGGGAGGATGTGTTGGGGGATTTCAGCACCAACCAATCTCGTTACTTCCCAGAGTTGAATCGCTGGATCTGTTGTGCAGACCTGGCTCCCAACGAGGCCGGTCCTAACGACCTGGACGAAGATGACGATTTTGAGGGGTGCGTGGTCGTATATGAGCCTGAAGGTTCCGGCCCAGTTGCTGTCAATCCACACCAAGTGTTTCCGCGGGCTGCTCGGTACAATCCAGAAGAAGCCATATCGCTCCCCGACTTCAGCGACGATTTCTTGGACGACCAAGGCGTGACTCGCTTAGAGCAATTGATCCTCCTGGACATGCGCCTTTTCTATGGCTTCATCGCACCAATCCCATACCCAACAGAGAAACCTACGTCTTCAAGAACTGATCAGGAGAAGAAGAACTTTCTTCGATGGCTGGGGCACAACCAAAATTCACCAGCAATGGCAAGATTCTTCCAATCCGGCATTACTGATTCGATGTACAAGTTCTACAAGCTGTGCCTTACAACAACTGGGGATGTTCATCCTCCTGCTGAGACTTGGGATATCATGGACACCACAATTCGTCTGCCTGAAAATCTTGGGTTGCTGCAGCGCCTGACAGTGCTTCCCCGTCCAGTTGCCACGCTCGGAAGCGCCACCCAAGCCAAAGGAGGTGATCGACCACACTTCTGGTTCATATTGGAGTTTGGTAACAGCCATCCTTGGAGCCTTGTATTAATGACTGCTGCCGACGTTGTCACAGTTTGCCGCATTTCCCCTTCTGTTGGCTCAAAACATGCAAACCCGATCTCCCCGGATGACATTATCTCATTTTTGGTGCAACGGGGTATACCTTTTCACACGTTCCAGTCAAGTGATATCCCTCCTCGCCATATCGCCTACCAGCCAACACCCTCACAGCTGCCTCGAAAGCCCGCAGGCTATCAGTTCACCAGGGATGACTACCTTCAATACCAACACACTCGAGATCTGATGTTGTCCAATCCACGGATGCGCGCAGCCTTACTCAGAGGTGGAATCGTGTGGAGATTGGCCTACAGTGCTGTGTCTGTCAGCGATGTCCTTGATGGACCAACCGGTGTCCCAGGTTTAATTGTTCGTGATCTGAACAAAAATGAAGATTATCAGGACGACGCATTGACAGCTCTTGAGGAAGATCTTATTGTTGGATTGTATGTGTGCAGCACTGGACGTGGCAACCCTCCCGCATTGAAGAGCTGGTGGCCTTTGGCTGACCTATTCGACAAAGGGGAAAATCCTGGGCGATGGACACATCACCAAGAAGCCTGGTATCGTGACCGACTCGAAGCTATCATGGAGGGAAAGGCACAGCTGTATTCGGTCAGGGACTGGCGCAGTAAACTTCGTGGTCGTCAGGACACAAACAGGATTCAACAGCACCAGGAGCAGTCGTCGGAAGCGTTCCTCCAGATACAAGTTCAACGAAACCTCGGTTTCTGACCCTTGCTGCCCCTTTTGTCTATCGTCATCTTGCTCCTGGATTCTATTACTACTTATTCTATCATCGCTGTGTATTACCATTGCTTTATATTATCATCATCTTGCTGTAATCTCATTTTTGTCACACTTAATATAAGCACACTTCCATATTGTACATTGGTCAAAAGGCATTACCAAAAATACATGTACATTATCACGGAATTGAGATAACCTCTGGCAAACGAAAGGGAGTCGTCTGGCGAACTCGTTTGACAAAGCTGAGGACCGATGAAACCAGATAAACAAGTGTAAGGTAAAGAAAAACTCACCTTCGAACGGCAAAGTCAATGAGAGCCTTGTCTTTGGTTCGCATATTGACGCTGTGAGACTTTTTCTTGAGCCCCTCTCGCATTACGAGTATATCTCCTCGCCAATGCGATCCTCCTGGAATTGCCTTGTTCATGCGCAAGTACTTATGGTTCTTACAGAAGAGCCGAAATTGGTGGCTGCGGCCTCCTCTAGTGACCTTAACAAGGCAGTCGTGTATGTACGGTTGGCGTTGGTGGTCTGAGAGAATGCCTTCAAGCAAAGGTGAACGTCCGACGCAATCTTCCATTGTGGGTATATTGACGGCATGGGTGTCCTGTGCCGAAGATGAATACAGGCGGGCCCGAAGGGACAAGATCTTGGACTTCCTCTTTGATCTGAATTAATTAGCCGCCCACGAACAAGAGCAAAGGAAAGTACCTGCGGAGAGCCGGATTCAAAACGGGTCGATGGCATTGCAAGGATAATAGGAAGTGAAGAAATAAAGGGTATGAAACAGGCCTGCTGCTGGGAAGTTGGAAGGTGGTACAAGGATGCTAAAACTGAAACATCGTTTCCAGCGTGTTCAGCATTTATATACAGGGTGCTCGTATTGTTACCCTCTCCACAATACAGTCTTTTGAAATAGGAAGCAAAAGCGATGGTGGCGTTATTCGAAGCGAGCAGAGGATTGACGAAACAAATGGAACGCTCGGATGGTGGCTGGCGCGGACTACCTAAAGGGATTCACCATTCAGCGTCAAGATCAACCGTATTGAATCGAGCGGGAGATAACAATTGAAGATAGATAAGATGACTATCAGAACTGAGATAGATCACGCACTGCTAGACACTGAGCTTATTATCACGCGTTGGCTAGACACTGAGCTTATTATCACGCGCCGGGTATACATTGAGATTATTGTAAGCCCAAGGTTCATTAACAAGTCAAGTGTTAGGTCTTCGTTCTTCGCCCTTTGCCCCAACGACTCTACACTTTGCTCGTAATCCACACAAACGCGATACACAATGAATTATACAATGAATATTGCCGAAACAGCTCGATCCTTCCTCATGGGAAAGCGAGTCACAACTGACGACAGCTTTGAGGTGAGGAACGTACAGACACGCTATCACCCACATACTAATGGCTCGCTTTCCAGGGCTTGCCCCTTCATAATCCTCAACCAAACACGGCGCGGGCGCCGACTAGTTCCATCCGTTTTCGTCCATACCCGGATACCTCCTCCAAACAGACTCTCGAGGTACCAATGTTGATTCAGAGCCGAAGACCAGGCAGTCCCTCCGGTAGACCCAGATCCGCCCACTTAACAAGGAAGTCAAGGCCAGACAGTCTGTCCCAACCCAGATCCGCCCATTCAACAAGGAAGACCACAGTTGGTCACCCGCTCGCACCTCCCTCTAACACCACAGTTGATCACCCGCTCGCACCTCCCTCTAACACCACTGTCGCGATTCCTAAACCAGCCGAACATTTTCAAGCCCATGTAGACGGAAGCTCGAGTTCATCAAACAAGCCTCACTGGACCTCCAAGCAAGTGACCCCAGTCCAAGGTCAAAGCCGGGGGAACGAGAGCCAAGTACCCTCGACACAGGGTCAACGCAGGCGTTCTAGATCTCCAGCAGCCGGAACATCCAAAGAAGGAGTCCAGGTGATCACGAAGGTTCGCGTTATGGAGACCGACGGTCACAAACAGTTGGAGCAGCTAAAAGAGTTGAACAATACAGTGAGTAGGGGAAGAATAGTTGCAGGGGTTTACTCACTTTGCAAAGGTCATGGAAAAGGAGGCAGTTGCCCGAAACCTCGAAATTGAGCTTCGGAAGGCAACAACAGCGGCCAAAGCCGCCGAACACAGAGCTGAAGAGGCCATGCGGGGGAATACCGCCACTCTGCGGGCATATATGGAGGCTATAAAGGAACAGATGGAGGAGGATTGGGCGGTTAGGGAGAAGGCGTTGATTGCCGAGGCCCAGGCCTATGTGAAAGCTCAGGTCCAGGCGGGGGCTGTAGCAGCGGCTTCGGAGGCTGGGACACCTTCGTCTGTTGGCCCGAATGCGGCATTGCAAGCTTCGAATCAGGTTGTAGCAGCGGCTTCGGAGGCTGGGACACCTTTGCCTGTGGGCCCCGATGCGGCGCAACCTCTGAATCAGTCAGAGGGTGGGTCACTCAGGGGCGGAACTTCGAACGATATTCCCGTTTATCCGCCGCAGAACAGCAGCACAAATGCGAACAATGGGGCTGGAGGAGACAAAGTGGCAAACCCTCCACAAGGCGACCCTGAGGATATGGGAAATGGAGGGAATTCCAAAGACAAAGCTCCGAGCTCTACGCCCTTCGTTCGGCGCAATGCATACGTGACCAACCGTCGAATGGGGCAGAATGGAATTGAGAAGCTGCTGAAGACTAATGCGGAGCGTGTTCTGAAAAATGCATTCCTCACACTGGATGACGATCCGATGGACGGTGATGACGAGGAAGAGGCAAGTCGCTCCATTTTTATCATGGTTCTAATGCTAACTGACAAGATGCAGTTGCGGAGGATGCCTAGAGTCCCAAAACCGACCACGTTCCGATCCTCGAGGGGTGGGGCTGGCCCAAGATTTACTTTTGTTCCTCAGGAAGGACAGGACGCCCCACCCTCGTCTGCATCTGCGTCACCTCCACAGCGGGCTAGTATGGAGGGCCTCAGGTCGCAGGGCAGCCCGGAACAGGAGACTATTTCAACCTCAGGAGACGTAAGCAATGTCTGTTGATTGTTCGTCCCATCGTGTTAATGATCAATGCAGATTATGAAAGTGTTGCAGAGATTGGCAGAGGGTTTGGAGGGCTTGACAGAAAAGGTCAATGGTGGAAAGGTTTTGGTGACCAAGACTCCCAAGAGGAGGCGAATCGGGAGGACATTCGTCCATGAGTCCCCTAAGGAGAAACCTGAAGGGAGAAAGGAATTAATGGTGAGCTTCGCGGATATGCTGTGAGGGGTCAAGGACTAACCAGTTGCAGAGTGTCATACGCCCTTTGTTCAACGCATTACTGGGCATCGAACAGGATATGGACATCGTGTGCTCTCCAGCAGTGAAGGAAGATAAACAAGCGGTGGAAGATTTCCAGCAAGGGCAAAGGGGCCCTCCTCTACTGAATCCTTTGCAACCGTCATGGAGTAGGATTGGAGAAAAGAAATGCCTTTGGAATATATCACTGCGACAACAGTTCGCCGAGTTTATTATCAAAGTGACGGAATACACCGAAGCTGACCGGGCGGAGATCAAGGACATCTATCACGAAAAGATTACTCGACTTGTTCGCTATATGGGTAAAGCTGCGAACAAGGAAGGCGAAAACGACGAAGGGCGCGATGAAAGGTTGATGGCGGAGGCGTCGGTAGCTCGGAAGAAGGCCAGAGTTGTTGCTAGAAGGCATACCGTGAGTCTGACGAGCTGCGAGATCCATAACGCTGAAAAAACTAAACGTACCATAGATCTTTGGGAAACGCAAAGAAATCACCGAAGAAGAAAGAGATGATGCGCAAGACGAAGTTGTATGGAGAGACTTCCACAAGGTAGTCAGCGTTCTTGGTTATAATGGCATGAGTTCCGACGAGAGCGACTATGACAACGACGGAAATCCGACAGGCAAGGCTTTTGTGCGCCATATGGATTGGCGTGCTCCTGCGATTGGTACTATCTTGAAGCACATTGACCAGGATGAGAAGATGACGGGAGCGTATGGGGGACCAAAGGCTGGGAACTGTGGGCTCAAGCGCAAGCGCAAGATGGATGCACGACCAACGAGGAGGCCCGCAAAAGCTGGGCTTCCTATCAACTTCTACCACCCAACGTGGTACAGCACACTCTCCAAGGAGTTGAAAAGGGAGTTGGATGTGAAGCCAGAGATGCCGCTGCCAGAGTATCGCCCAGTTAACGACGTGGATGCAATGGGTTGAGATGGACACTCCATACCGTAGTCACTGATATGTCCTGCAATGGGTTGAGATGGACATTCCATACCGTAGTCACTGATATGTCCGAAATATAATGAGTTGATCTCTACTAAACTGACATTGGGCTGAGTGATGAGGAACTGGTATGTGTCGATAATCCTTAACACGAGTGACCCAGCGTGAGCGGATAATCCACAACATGGACGGGGAGGGGTGCAAATCCAGCGTGCATGGATGATCCACAACACGAACGACGAGGAAGGGTGCAAATCCAGCATGCGTGGATGATCCACAACACGTATGACGAGGAGGCATCCTAAGTGGCAGTAGTATCCAGAGTGCATGGATAATCCACAGCACAGGTGACGATTGGAATACACGAACGATGGGGAAGGGTCTAGGTCCAGCGTGCGCGGATAGTCCGCAGCACTAGTTAGGAGGGATCCGAAGGGAGGAAACGTGCGCGGATAGTCCGCAGTACGCACCGGATGGGATAACAGGCCATTATGTGCGATGGACGGATGGGAAGATGTTAGGAGGGGAGGATGGGTAGCAACTTGAAGGACAAGCCATAAATGCCTCAACGAGACCCAAGCCTGCCCTAAACGAGACCATTACGGCAAACTCCGAGCACGCCCGCCTCCATCCCTCCTAGATCGCGCTGTGGACCATCTGCGCACGCTGGACCTAGAGCCTTCCCCATCGTTCGTGTTGTGGATTATCCACTCACGCTGGTTATTTCTCCAATCTTCACCTGTGCTGTGGATTACCCATGCACTCTGGATAATACTGCCCTCACTTAGGATGTCCGCTCGTTAAATGTTGTGGATCATCCGCGCACGCTGGATATGCACCATCCGCTCACACTGGTATTTCTCATCGCGGCATGCTGGATACAGCTATTGTTCCTCATCTGACATCTCGATGATGTCAGGCGCATTTTTCTTTCTGTCCCAATTGGAAACGGTATTGTCTTTCCAATGAAGGTTGCTACGACACGACCGCTTTTGTTCTGAGCGCGATACTTTAGGCAAGCTTTTGAGATTTCGACTCTGCCTCCCCTCCCACTCTGACCACTACTCTGCCACATAGGCAATTATCGTTCGCGCCCCATTGACCTCTAAGTCTCTTGTGGAACATCCGCGGAGACGATCAACAGCTATATCATGCCACCTTGCATGTGCACTTCTCACCACTGTAATGGCAAAAACGTCGACGCTGCCAGCCTCAAGCGGCACAAGAAGGAGGACCAAGCCTTGCTGCTTCAGACAGCAATGCAGTATGCAACCCAGGAGACAGAGATAGCCACTCAGCAGTACCTCCAGCGTGTCGAGGAACATGTCACCCTTCAAGCCCTCAACCTCGCAGCTCACAGACCAACTGACTCGCGCCTCTGGGACCCAGACGAAAC
>ML210554.1:0-16655 GCA_004369085.1 Coprinopsis marcescibilis | reverse complement strand
ACCGACTGAGCCAGGACATTCTCGCTCTCTCCCTCCCTGACAGCGCCCATCCGCGTTGCAAGAGTTTCAGTGACTCGTGTTATACAGGGCGAGGGTCTTCGAATATCGCATACCACCCCGGGATGGTGGCACCAATAGTCAAGACCAACATCACGCACAACCCAGACATGAGTGAGCGCGATGTGCCATCCTCATCGCCGGCCATAATACTCAACCCACACCCTCTAGCATTTCGTTTTCGTAGGCGCCTTTGTCGGATCTTGCTTCGCTCCA
This sequence comes from Coprinopsis marcescibilis, assembly GCA_004369085.1. Classification (NCBI taxonomy): domain Eukaryota; kingdom Fungi; phylum Basidiomycota; class Agaricomycetes; order Agaricales; family Psathyrellaceae; genus Coprinopsis; species Coprinopsis marcescibilis. The sequence continues at coordinate 16,382 of ML210554.1, read as the reverse complement.
AAGATGCGGTCAGAAAATCGACCCTACATGGACTAAACAGGACTGAGAAGTGCGTCCCCTTCTTCAGCCCTCCCTTCCCATGCACCACCAGGGTAGGTGGTCTCTGGATAAGACACAAGCGAGGATTCGCTCGTACATTCTACCCTAATACGCGGCGCACCCAAACAATCCTAGCCTATAATGTAGGTGTCGAAAACGCGGGGGTGGTGGCTGTTACTAGGGTCATGCGATCCGGTCAACATCAATGTTTATGGATACGATGGTGCAGCAAGGCTTAGGCGGGTCGAGTCCTGGGATCGCATAGGTGATTACGGGCATTCAGAGAGGCTGCAGAGTCAATTAGTTCCATTGAAGGAGAAAGGAGGATGCTGAGGAGGGGTTGGGACGTAGAAAGGAAGAGGGATGGAAGCAGGTGCGTAGAAGCGCGACGCACCTAGGACATCGGGTCGACGACTCCATTTTGCCCATGGAATCCAGAAGTCGTCAAAATGCGCGTCTTCGTATGCCGACTTTGTTCGAATGACGCAGGTACCGGCGTATGGCACCGGCGTTGAGTGAGCGGTCATCGGCCTGGGCAACACTGAGCATTTAGACCCCAGAGCAGAATCCGAGCGAGACAGCAGGTTGTAGTGTAGGTCGAGGCGGCTGCCGTAGGCGGACCAACATAATCTCGAATCAGTTTTCTGCGAGTGAACGTGGCAGTGAAAATGCGGGAGTAGAATCCATGTGAAAGGGATGACAAGAGTGCAGGTATGAAAGAAGAGAGGGAGAAGGAAATCCAGACAGGTATGAGGACGAGGGGAACCTATCTCGAACGATTCCACATGTACTTGCTATTGAGTATCCTCTAGTTCCGTGTGGGTTGTACGGAGTGGGATGGGCGGGTAGCATTGTATATACGACATCCTATTGCGGTCATTCCAGCACGTCGTCCATGCAAGGGCAGGCCATGATCTGGTACGCTGGGTGGCTTTGTGTCGACGTGGGTGCCGCTGTGTGAACGGATGGGTACGCATTTGTCGAGTCTGTAAGGTTTTTTAAATTAGATTTTGTTGTATACACTAGTAAATTGTGTATTACGCACCGAAGTAAGTTGGTCGTCGTCGAGAGGGTGGACGGCCAGTATTCACGTGCTATTATGATAGCCGGCATAGAGTACGGGATTCTCGTCCTCTATTCTTGACCACCATCACCACTGCACTTTCACCTCGAATAATATCTGTTTTGGGGCCCAAAACCTTGGTGCTTTGCTGGAGGCGTTGAGAAGGGCATGTTGGTAAAGACTGATCATCCGGTAGTGCACTACATCGTATGGATATCCCTGTGTGCCGTCAGCTATTCCCTAGGCCTGTTGGGGGTGTAACGGACGCCTTGTAGGCGCAGACTCAACGCTGAGCCCTAGGTGAGTTTTTTACTACTTACCCATTCCGTATACAGCAAACTCATCAAGCTCGTTTTCACCTCCAGGCCACCCTGCACACGTCGGTCCTTACACCCGAACATATTTCTCAGCGAGAAACCGACGTGTTGTTCGCCTTCACAATGAATGCAGACGTCTGGTATACCTTATAGAGCTCGGTAGTCTGACCATAAGCTCGTTATTGGGAGTGATGGTCCCTTCCAACAGCAAAATGCGCACGAAACGGCTGAAATTGCGATCGATTTGCTCATCCTTGTGAGTACACTCCTCAAGTCCATCCAGCTCATTCATGTCGCTGACTCCTCGTCGCTTGAAAATGTCTCTTCAGCAACAACGACCGCAGATGCCTCTACACAAGCTCTCGATCCACTTCACTCTCTCGTCCATCGTCTCAGGCTTGCGGCCAGCGACAATGACCATGCCGCTACACACACTAGCATGATACTTCATGCTATCTCTCCTCCCTCGGGTTCCGGCAAATGTACAGACGTGCTCGGTTTTCGATGCACTTGGATGGGCACTGATGGTGCAGGCTGCTGTGGAGACCTTTGAAGCCATTCTATCACCAGGTATGTGCTTTGATATTCGTTGTGCCCATGCCAAATTCATGTATTTGATTTTAGCCCCAAGAGTACCCGAGCCTATCATGCAATCGCTTGCAGGTGTCAGCTGATCAGCCATAAACGCGTATGGACCACACGACCGCCAACGCACGCGCCTGAGCGCACTTGTACGAGCCGCTCGCATATCCACACATGCGTAAGCCTCCGAGCTCCAAGGCTGGAACCAAACCCAGATTCGCTGGCAGAATAGAACCACCGTTACCTGTAACTGATGACTTATCATCATCTGTGCAGTGTCCTTCGACGTCCTCTAAGCTGCTGTATTGGCGGTTATTGGGTCAGGAAATCCCCTGCATTGCTCGCAACGGTCCACCTGTCTCCCCAAGCTGAGGATGTCGCGCAAGTGTAATATCTTACAGCCATCTTCCGGCAAACTTTCGGAATATTTACTAGCATCATCAGGTGCTCAGCCAAGCGGGGGGAGCCAAGTTTTTTGCTTGAAAGGTTGTCGCCGCATCAAACAACAATCTTTGGGCGTGCGAGGTTGCAACGAGCGTCAGGGTAAGTCGTTCTGCAGATTACCGAAGCAGAAACTAACTAGTTTCAGGTGGAGGACTACACCCACTCAACGGGTAGGCGTTTTCGCTCATCCCCTACTGACTGCTGCGACCCGGCACTGGGAAGTCAGACAGAGTGCACATCGTGATGGTGATATTCGAGATTCACAATACATATAGGCCCTCCAATTAGACAACATCGACGAGTGATTGTTCTTGCACGCACATCATCTAGTGTCACCAATCGAGGAGCGAAGCCGTCCGTTACGACCAGAAGCCCCCATCTAGTGGAATGCACGGTCCGCGTGCATATCCGGATGCAGAGGCCGACATTGCTCCTCTCCTCGCCTTGTTACCTAGAGAATGAAATGCCCCCTCATGCCTACGCTGAACCTCATATACAGGTTATGAGCGCGACCCCCGATATGTACCTCCTTGCCATCTGGGCTAACATCTACACCTATCGGGATGGCCCTTCGAACCCGAGTCTGGTGGGGGGTTGCGAATTCGATGTTGGTATCGACTCAGATGGAACACAGTGGAGAGGACGCTAGAGGAGGGAATGTGACACAGGCATTGGGGGTGGGAATGAGGTACTGACTGTGCCTCGGAGTGGGAAGGAGGTGGCTGGGATGAATGCTGATGCGGATGGAAGCTGTGGGCCTCATCGAGAGAGTGCCTTGCGATTATGGCAAGGTCGCTCCATGAGTACCTAACATCTTTAGTATTGTCCTTTATGTGCCGCCAGGGGGTCCTTGCTGCACCCCATGTAAATTAATAAACTCTAATATTAACTTTCCGCTTTTGACCACCTGCGAATATTGAGTGCGGCTTCGCAATTTTACTGGGCCTTGCGTGAACATATGATATGATATTAAGCTTCGACACAACTAATGACTACTGAATTCTCGGTTGAGTATATGAATGTACAATGGAAGCTTTGATGCTACCATCACCAGTGAACCAAATCATTATGAATATAGTTCTTGAAAATATCTGCAGAAGGTTCTTCTGCGCCATGCGAACGGAGCAACTCTGCAATATCGTGTCTGGCTTCTTTCAACGCATGGGCCAACGCCGTTCTCCCGTTTGGAAGCGCATAATCGATGTCGATGTCTTCGTGTTGGAGGAGCATTTCGACAGTGGATTTACGGCCATTCGCCGATGCCCACATTAAGGCTGTTCTTCCGTACTTGAGCGCATAGTTGAAGTCAATGCCTTTCACGCCAAGTAGTGTTTCCACGATGTCCTGGAGCCCATCCAGTGCTGCTTCAACCAGCGCCTCCCCACATTCGGTACTGAAGCTCACTTCTTCACTAGAGTCGCCTTGGCTTAGGTTCTTGATATTTGTACTCCGGAACCGAAGGAGGGCTCTGACAACTTCGACATTGTTAATACGCGAGGCCGACCCCAGAGCTGTGTCGCCATGGATAGTTCTACTACTGGCGTGGTTCATGTCGATGACTGCAAGCAGCATCTCCACAATTTCCAAGCTTCCAGTGTACGCTGCAAACATGAGAGCTGTATATCCGCTGCGATCGCCTAACGCCACATCAATTCCCTCGACGTTGAGAAGGACCCGAACCGTCTCAACATGGCCGAAATCTGCTGCGAGCATTAGAGGTGTTGATCCGTCGGACGCCGGGGCATTGATATCAAGGTCTGGGGGGGAGGGGAGCGGGAATTGTGATTGGAATCCATCAGCAGGGTGGCAGCTGGGATGGAACCATTCTTCGAGCAGTTCGTGGAAGTTGTAGGCGGCAGCTACGTGTATCGAGGACCCTGTCCAAATCCAGTCGACACCGTTGTTGTAAATCGGAAAACCGGAGCAGTGAAGGATAAAGTCCCGGGTTGACGCTGGAAGTGCAACGGAGAGATGTGAATGTTCTGCCCATCGATTGAATGAGTAAGGCAGAAAAAAAGGATTTTCGTCGAAGATGTCTTCCAGGTACTGCCCTTGTTCCCAACAGTCTGCCTCAATGTCCACCTGAAGGTTATTGAGGTTGAATTGCACCAGACGTGCAACGCAAGTAGATGCAAGCATTGCATGGGGGTCGGGGTTCTCCCGTTTCAAGTAGGGCTCCAGAAAGTCCTTGGCCGTGTAGTCTACATGAAGCGGTCAACTTGGATTGAATTGTGAAAATGCCAAAGCACACTTACGAACGAGCCGAATCAGTTTACTCTCAGGCTCAAAGGTCACCAGGCCGCAGCACAAGGACAGAAGAGTTGGACCATCGATGAGAAGTTCAGGGTTGAACTTGAAAGTCTTGGGATCCACCGCGATGGCATATCGGAGGTCGTCCATTTTCAGGGACTCGAGTGCATGCACCAGCCACGTAAGTGCGCGTTTGGCCGTGGCAGCCTGGTCGTGCGTCTCTACCCGGACCATGGTTGTCTGGTACATGGCTTCAACCCCAATTGGGAGTGTTTCTACCGCTTTACGCAGCCCATGGACGTTGACACATACTGCAAGCATATCCAGCTGTAGAGACGCAACGAGGAACCTGTCCAGGCATTTTAGAAGCAGAACGGGAACATTGGCGCACAACTTACATGCCAGAGGATTTTTCAATGATTGTTTTGACAACCCATTTCTTGAATTCGTCTTTCGCAAGGAGCCCTTTAAGTGTTGGTATCTGGCGAACCTTTTCCTCGATGAGTCGCTCGATGTCCGCATCCTGGAGAATGATGCTGAAGTGGTCTGCTGTTGGAACGTTGTCTTCGAGAAGATGTAGAGGGCGCGACGTTATGAGGAGGTTGATCGGCAGTTGGGAAAGGGTATCGAGAAGCTCGAATTGGGTAATTGATTTGGCTTCGTCCAAGCCGTCCAACGAGCAGAACCTCTCGTCAAAGAGATTGGAGGTGAAGATTTCCTCGAGGACGCCGACCAGCTCTTTCTTCGATGGGCGGGTCTTTCGGAGAGAATGGTGGTCGTGCATGCGCTGGATGTACACGATGGTCTGCGGATGGTCTTCAAGAATTTGGCGGAGGAGACCCGCCAGAATCTCTTCAACGGTTAAAGCGTCGGTGTAGCGGGAAAAGGCAAAGGCGACACAAATTCGCTTATTGCTCTTTGCAAGTTCCATGAGGTATTCGACGATTATGGACCTGTGACAATGTTAGACAGTTCAAAGATATGTCGAAGCACGACCTACGCTAAGATCGTCTTTCCTGCGCCAGCTGTGACGATGCCCTGTGTTAGCTACACTGTCAGGCTCGAGGGATGATGAACTACGTACGCATACCAGTCCCCCATAGGATTCCGCGAGGTGCCTTCCTCCACTTGCGAAATTTTGCCTCTGAGAGAACCCACCGGCCTGTCTTTCCTACCCTCTTGCGAAGATGGTCGACCAAGAAGTTGCGGAAGTTGATAGGACTGAGGGCTTCCGCAACCACTGCGACATCTATAAGATCATCGTCAGGAAACGGGAATATTGACAGTGAAGTATGTCTCTCACCTCGTGTTGAGATATTACTAGGGACTACGACGGTATGAGCATTGATAAAGGTATTTGTTCCGTTGATCTCGAAATTTCTGGCACCCTGGAATGAATTTGCCGACGGCCCCGCCTGAGAGACTGTATTATCAGCCTCAGATCTAGAAACGCCTGCATATATGCATGTGTAAGACACCGATGCCCAAAGCTGACAGAAAACATGCTTACCACTATTCGAGGAAGGCCCTGGTTGGTTCGCTGAATTCGCCGGGGCGGCCTGTTTGAAGGCTTGATGGCTGTCCTCCGACCTTGTATGCTGACTGGCAGGTAGTTTGCCTGAGATGTAGCTATGCTGGTACTCAGGCCGAGTGGCTCCGACACAGCCCGCTGGAGACGAAGAGGCGGGTCCCATTTGCCATTCTACGTTAGCTGTCGTGGCGTGTGGAAAGCTGCAGCTTTGTTCCAAACCCGGGTAGCGGGGTGAATACGATGTAGTTGGTACCGGGAGTCGGCAGCGGTAAGGGCGAGGGATGGGCGCATCAGGGCGGCGCACGTTGCATCAACGTGCCCTTGGATGTCATTGAACGTTGAGTCCCCTTGAATGGTAAAGTTTTGGGTTCGCTGGAACATATGCGGAGCTCCTCCCCACTCTACGCCGTCTGGCAGATATTAGCGAGCCATCAAGCCAACGGCAGCTGACGAGACACACCTTGCCAGCTCTGATAATTGTGTGGGCCAGATGTAAATGTTTGAGACCATGTAGAGTTCAGGGCATGTGAATCATTCTCGCTTTGCCTTGAGCTTGGGTGGCCTAGTAGAGACAAGGAGGTATAGTTTTGCTCGTACTGGTTGTCGGCTGTGGTACTTGAGAGAGACGACTGCATCGTGGAAATGCGTGTTGCGTTGGCGCGCTCTTGGTCGTTGAACGTGTATTGCCCCAGGTGCGTGGAGGTTTGTACTTGCTGTAATACATGGGCACCCAGATCCCACTCTACTCCGAGCCCATCGATCAGCAAACGGGCAGGGCGAAAACAGCAAATGAGACGTACCGTGCCAGTTCTGGTAGTCATTGTATCCAGCTGCCAATGATTGAGACGCTTCGGTTGTATTTGACCTAGACCTCTTTGCTTGAGATTCGTTGTTCCTTGAGACCTGACAATCGGACGGTGACCGTCCTCGCTTGGGGACTGTCTGCGACCACGTTCCCTTTTATTGAATATGAGAACTGCTCTAGCGCATGAGTGCTGCTCTACGTACCAGGTGAGGTATGCCGTAGAATCCGTCTGTCGCACCAGCACTGCGGTCGCCGTTCATAGTAACCGGATGGGGGCCAAGGGATGCAGAAAAACAAGAATGATTACTATTGTTTTTGTATTCCGATTTGTGTCCGAGTGCTGTAGAGTGCTTACAGTATCCTCGAATCACATGCTCACAGCCTTGAGGCTTGAGCGCTTAAGTACCCAGTCCTAACAGCTTTTTTCATTCCATTGTCAGAACCACCGTCAACCACGCATTACCCTTCGACTCTCCGGAATGTGAGTGGTTGGGACTTTTGCTGCTCTTTGCCTGCATTTGTGGCGTATGCTAAGCAAAATGTCCCCACTATAACATGTATATCTAAATCCATTCCTTATTTCAACACTGCACAAAGTCGTCCTGCCATTCTACCACGTACCACTCGAATATACTCTCCTTTTCACTGGCTGGAAGTTTATTCTAGCCAGCATGGCCTCGTGTCGAGCGACTTTGGTGTACATAGAGTTTCTATCGCAAGTTATGCAGTGTAAGCGCCTGTACTGGGCTTCTTTCGATCCTTCGAATCCTTCGATGATACAGCCTCACAGGTACTGGGTGCTGTACCCGTACCCAGCTGTAGATCGCTCGGTCCTTCTAATTCAAAACACATTGGATGCTGTACTATCCAGTGCCGCGCGTGTTTGACAACTTGAAGCCTCAGAACCCCTATCCGGTTCTACTAATTACGATGACGTCAATGCTTAACGCGTATTCACTGCGCGTTCAGGTAACATGAGGCAAGTATGAATCGACACCGCCAGGCCGTTCTTTCCCTCCCTGACAACAGTGTCAAGCTGCGATTGTCTCAGTGGGAGTGGGACCGCAAAGGGGAAAGTCATACTGCACACACAAACCAAGTGTGAGTGAGCGCTGGTGAACATTGATAACATCCCATCCTCATCCTCGGCCTTGGCCTTGCACTCAGCCCATACCAGCCTGCGCTCTTGCAAGTGTCTGTGCTGGTGCAGTCAGATGTGCTGAGTTCCACCCCACAGGCATGGAAACCAGCCCGTGCAGCGTGTCGCCCTTCTACAACACTCTGGTCCCCTTGCACTGTGCTGTTCATTTCTGAACCCCAACACACGAACACGGGGTCACTCGTACTCGGACATGCCACAACCAGCACGTAGCGCGGGCAACCCACACATAAATTAGAAATCGGGAAGGGGGTGGCTACTTAGCAAAGCCAGAACAGGATGGGTGCTTTAACAATGTGATTGTGCGTTACGTGACCCATTAAAGGGAGATGATGGACGGTCCGCGGATAAGGGCAGATGAGTGTAAGAACAAGCGGGTACGAGATAAGCACGGAAGTGCAACTGATGACAGGAGTGTTTACACATGGGCTTGAAGGAGTGGCGAGACGATTTAAATGGGAGGTGGGCACTGGGAGATGCAGACGGTGGTAATTGGCACGGTTTGAGCGTATACTCCTAGGATGAGTGGTAGCGATAGAACGAGATAGATTAACATGATTGAGCTCTTCGCGGCGCATACATGCAGCCCAGCTATCATAGTCATTGGTTAGCTTCGAGTATTCCTATCCAAATGAAGGCTTTGAGATCTCACAGGGAAAGTGACATGTCAAGTAGCGCGAGGGTGCAGTTGCTAAGGTCGAGTCCTGCAGGCAGGGAGCCCATTTCGAGTCATAATAAGTTGATTAGCTTTGAAAAGTTCGTAGTGGGTTTTCTCCTTGAATGAGGGTTGGTCGGGTTGATCGGATACTGGAGCTGAAATGAGCACTGGATGAGTACAATGTCAAAATATAATGGTCAGAGACGTACTCTATGTGCGAGCTCCTTGTTCATAGGAAGCCACTCTCTGGGTCCCAGCACCCTTGATTCCCTCCATCACCTGAGAGAGCACGCTTGGCGGCCCACTGCTCGCGCGCCATTGCCTTAAACATTGCAGGCTCTTTGACGAAATGTGACGAAAGCATCACCTAGCATGTGAAGTGGCTGGCGAACTACTGGCACACTGGATAGCTTGCAGTTGGACAACAGCGTCGAGACGGGGGTGAGGCAAACGGAGAGCAGTAGATGGTCGACGTCGAGGGCATCTGCAGACATGGATAATAGCTGTTAGCGATACAACGATGCATTAGGCTAATGTAGGGCCCTCGCACCTGCTTTTTTATACAGTTTTTCGCCTCCAACCAGCCCCTCGAAACCCGGTACACCAACCGAGCTCGCCGCGCTGCACTTGCCTTTCCCGCCACCCTGAGCAAGCACGGACCAAGTCAGCCAGGCCGTTCTTGCTCTCTCTTGTCTGACAACGTCCATCCGCGCTGCAAGAGTCTCAGTGATTCGTGCTCCCAGGATCTTCGAATATAGCATACCACCCCGGAATGGTGGCACTAAGATTCAAGACCGACCGAGATGTCAGTGCGTGACGTCACATTTCATCTCTACGGGACTGGAAAGCGCCTCCCCTTCTTCAGCCCTCCCTCCCCATGTCATCATCAAAGAAGGGTGTCTCTGGACAAGATATGAACGAACATTCGTTCATGCAGTCAGAACCAGCACGCGGGGCATCCATAGGTTGCCACCCCAGAGCTAGATGTCGAAAACGCGAGAGTGATGGCAGTAACTGGGATAAGATCCGGCCAATGTCGATTCCTATCGATGCGATGGCGCAGCAAGGACTGGGCGGGTTGAGTAATGGGCCACGGGTGTGATTGTCGAGAGCAAGAGAGGAGCTGCGGGGTCAATTAGTCCTGTTAAAGGGGAGAGGAGAATGCTGAGAAGGGTTGGGGCGTAGAAAGGAAGAGGGATGGGATGGAAGCAGGTGCGCGTCTGATGCACCTACTGCCTGTTTTTTGATGACTCAAAGGCGGTGAGGATGAACGTTTCCATTGAGCTTTTCTTATCGGATAAGCGTGAATTGCTTTGTATGTGGATTGGCGAGCATCGGAGGGACCTGTAAGAAATAAGAAATGCCAATTAGTATTCCGATGCATCGTGATGGGCGGAGACACACACCATCTGGGAGCTTGTACAGATTCTTCTTGGCCAGAATCGAGTACAAGATTCTGTAGGTCGATGAGTCGTTTTGCTCCTCACTGCCCTGGTGACATGGGTGGGCCCCCCACTGAGCGTGAGCTCGCTCAGACTCCCAAGTCCATCCCTTTTGCAAATTCGGACGAGTGCTCATCCTGGTCGACGTTGGCAGTGCTTTCGAGGGCCCGCAGGCCGGCTCCTGGCACGCTGGCAGCTTGCAGTGGGACAGACGCGGTGAGACGGGGGCAAAAGGAGAGAAGGTCGAAGTCCCTGGATGAGAGCTGTGAGCGAAACAACGATGCATTGATTTGCACTGGCGATGGATAGGTCATCCAGATGGAACGATTCAGGCGGATATTGCGTCCACACCCAGTCCCTTCAACTGTTTGCGTGTCTACTGATTCAGACCAGTCGTGATAGTGCTGAGGCCGACGTGTACGATGAGCCCTGGATGTATTATGTGTCGAGGTTTATGCAGAGGTGAGTGGCACGATAAGTAGGCCGGGATGACGTCGCTGCTTAACGCGTGAGCTCGCCGCGTGACCACGTCTGCGAAATGCACTTAAAACCCAATTTATTAACAGACAAAAATACGACTCCGCAGATGGGGTCTATGTAGTATGGTACGTATCCCACCGACTATACAAACCCCTTTGAAACCGATTCTCCACCCAAGTTTGCTGCTCTACAGCTGCCCTGCTCGCCTTGCCCGCCCCCTGGGCAAGCACGGATCGGCTCAGCCAGGCCTTCTCGCTCTCTCCACCCCTGGCAATACCCACCCGCGCTACAAGAGCCTCAGTGACCTGCGCTGCACTGGGTGAGGATCTCCGAATTATAATAGCACCTCAGAATAAAACAATGGCACGTACATCCGAGCCTACCAACCGTGCGTTGCTGTACGCGCCTTGGTCGGATCTCGCATCGCCTATACAGTTGAGTCAGAAAATCGACTTGTAAAGAAGACCGAACAACGTGTTCCCTCCTTCAGTCCTGCCGCCTGCACCACCAGTGGTCTCTGGATGTGACACGAGTGAAGGTTCGTTCATAGATTCGCCTCCAGCATGCAGGACACCCAAAAATTACTAGCCCGTAACATAGGCATTGAAAATGCGAGGGCGATGGCGACTACGGGTATGACCTGGGCAGTCCGACTATTCTTGTCAATGCGATGGCGCAGTCAGGATTGGGTGTCGAGCTGCAATGAAGAGCTGTAGGGTCGCTTAGCTCCAATGTTGTCATGAACGGAGCAAAGAGCATGCAGAGGGAGGGGTTGGAGTGTACAAGGAAAGAGGGATGTGAAGCAGGTGTGTGGAAGTACGATGCACCTTGAAAATCATGTCGACCCGTCGAATGGCTTGCTCGTGGCACAGCGAATTCGCAAAATTGCGCGTGTACGTATGCTTGTCGTTCTTGGATGACGCAGGTAGCGGGTAATGGCAGAGCTTCGAGTAGGGGGCAATCGGCCTGCGCAGCACCGAGCATTTCTACCCCAGGGCCCAGAGCAGCACCAGGGCGAAACCACAGGGCGTAGTATTGGCTGAGGAACTGTGGTATTTGCGCAACGGTCGAGTCCACACTGGGCCAGGGCATGTGCTGTGAAGGGGGACCCATTGGCTCGGACGAGGCGGCTGTAGGTGGATGAAAAGAGTTAATTCTGTGACAGCGACAATGAAGATTCGGGAGTGGGAATAGAGCAAAAATGGAGGAAGCGAGTGCAGGTACGAAAGGACAGAGGGAGAGAGAAAGTCAGAAGGGATATTGCGAAAGAGGAGAACCTACCTAGAACAGGTCCATCTGTCCACCGATTCCGTTCGTTGCTGGCGTTGACTGTCTAGTTCCGTGACGGTTGTAGGAGTGGGATGATCGTGTATCATACCATAGACACCCTGCTAATGAGGTCGTTGCAGCACCTGATCGAATTCGGCGGTGCGGTCAAGAGCTGGGCCAATTACTGATACCCTGGTTGACTTTGAGTCGACGGATGTTGGCGCGCGGACGGTTGGTCAAGAATTTAGCGATTCTATTAGGTTTGTAGATTAGATTTCGTTGTACATGCCAGATGGCTGCTTTATTACGCACCCAGTAGGTTCTGGTCGTCGTCGTCGATAGGCAAGCACTGCAGTCGGTGGGATCAGCCGGTATCCAAGGATTGATAGCCGGAATAAGGGCTCCCCGCGCCTTTCTTCTCGACCACCACCACTGTACCATATTCTCTTCTAATTCGATTGGCTTCTGGGCTTGAAACACTCGTGCGTTAACCGAGATGCTGAGAATGGTGCTGGTAAGAGGGCCTAGCTCTGTCGTATGATATTCGCGTGTGCAGGCAGTGGGGCACAAAGCCAACTGTTCGCTCGTATGTGAGGGATTTAGCGGATTTCTTGGAGGCGCAGGCCGAGCACTGGGCAATGGGTGGGTTTTTACTATTCAGTTCGTATCCAACGAACTCATAAAGCGCGTTATTGTTCAACCAGGCGTACGGGATGTCCCTACCTCGAACCCACACTGCATCTATTTATGAGCAAGAAACCAACTTCACAACGCATTCGATCATCCGGATACTTTCCTAGTCTTTATGTACTCCGGAAGCTCGACCATTAGGAGCCTAGAGTGTGTTCCCTTCCGAATCTCGACAGCAAAGCCGTACAGAAGGGCCAAACTTGTGTTCAATTCGCACATTTTGGCGTTTCAAGGTCCCGGCAAATGCACGTCTTTACACGATCATCGACGCCCTTGAAACAGGCCACTTACGGGGCATGCTACGGGTACCGACTGCTGGTGAAGCCTATGTGGTCTTATAGCACCAGGTACGCCCGTTGATACTCGGCATGCCCACGAGCAACTGATGTATATATTTAATTTTCGCATCCAGACTACATACCCAAGCTGCAATCGAGTCTAGAGTATCACTCAATCAGCCAGCAGCTCGTATGGACCCCACGGCCGTCGACGTACCTCAATGAACTCCGACAAGCCCCCTCGCAAATTAAAGTATACGTAACCCTCCAACGCTGGCAACAACCAAATCTATATTCACTGGCCGGCTCGACAGAAAACCATCATTACTCATGAGGCGTGACTGCTGACGTATCCTCATCCTCGCGGTGTCCTCCAACGCCCTGTAAGCTGTGCATTGGCAGTTATTGGGCCAGGAAATCCTCAGCAGTGCTCGCCACGGTCTACTGTCTCGCAGGTGCTCATCCGAGGGAGGGGGCAAAGTACGTTGCTCGGGAGGTCATTGCCGCGTCAAGCAGCAATCTTGGGGCGTACGTGGCTGTAACAAGTGAGTCATTCCACAGATTAACGAAGTAGAAAACCAACTAATTTCAGGTGGGCGATGACATCCGTCCGCTCAATGGGTGGGTGTTTTCGCTCATCGATCATCCCCCACTGACTGTTGCTAGTAAACCCGGCACTGGAAAGTCAGACAGAGTGCGTATGTTGAATCTTGATATTCGAGACTCAAAACGCATGTAAGCCCTCCAATTACACAAAATCGACGAGTGATTGATCTTGCACTCCCATCATCTAGTGTCACCGATTCACCAATCGAAGATCAAAGCCGTCCGCCGAGTGGAGGGCACGGTCCGCGTGCATATCCGGATGCAGAGGCCAACACTTCTCCTCTCCTTGCCTTGTTACCTGGAGAATGAATTGCCCCCCTCACGCCTAGGCCGGACCTCATACACACTGTTGCTGCAACAGGGTTATGAGCACGTCCCCGGATATTGCCAGATATCTATTGGGAGTCTGTCCCTGCCCTTTGCGAACGCGAATTCGGTGTCGGTATCGAGTGAGGTGGAACCCGGGGGGCAAGATGCTAGAGGAGGGCTGATGGGAGTGCGCCGCGGGCGTTGGGGGTGGGAATGAGGTGGCTGGGTGCGGATGGAGGCTGTGGGCCTTATTGAGGAGAGGCCCTTACGATCAAGGCAAGGTTGCTCCACGGGTACCTGTCGTCTTTAGTATTGTGATCCTTGCTGCGCTCCTCATAAATCAGGAAACTTAATATATTCTTTTGAGGCCCTTGACCACCTTCGAACACTGAGTCCTACTTTGCAGTTTCACTGGGCCTCGCATACATGTTTGATATGGGATTGAGCTTCGGCATAATTAATGAATACTGAATTGTTTCAATTTCTCGGTTGACTGGATAAACAATATATAAATGTACAATGTAAGCTGTGATGCTAATCCCACCATTTAATCGAGTCATTGTGAATAAAGTTCTTGTATATATCTGCAGAAGGCTCTTGTGCACCATGCGAACGGAGCAACTCTGCAATATCGTGTTTGGCTGCTTTCAACGCATAGGCCAACGCCGTTCTCCCGCTTGGAAGCGCATAATCGATGAAAATGTTTTCGTGTTGGAGGAGCATTTCGACAGTGGATTTATGGCCATTCGCCGATGCACACATTAAGGCTGTTATTCCATCCTTGAGCACATGGTTGACGTTGATGCCTTTCACGCCAAGTAGTGTTTCCACGATGTCCTGGTGCCCACCCCATGCTGCTTCAACCAGTGCCTCCCCACATTCGCTAATGAAGCTCGCTTCTTCACTAGAGTCGCCTTCGCTTAGATTCTTGATGTTTGTACTCCAGAACCGAACGAGGCCTTTGACAACTTCGACATGACCATGACTGGAGGCCAACATCAGAGCTGTGCAGCCAGCGACATTTCTACTGCTGGCGTGGTTCATGTCGACGACTGCAAGCAACATCTCCACAATTTCCAAGCTTCCACCTCCCGCTGCCCATATGAGAGCTGTCCATCCGTCGCGATCGCCCAAAGCCACATCAATTCCCTCAACGTTGAGAAGGACCCGAACCGCCTCAGCATGGCTGAAATCTGCTGCGAGTATTAGAGCTGTTGATTCGTCGGACGCCCGGGCATTGATATCAAGGTCTGGGGGGGAGGGGGGCGGGAATTGTGATTGGGATCCATCAGCAGGGTGGCAGCTGGGGTGAAACCATTCTTCGAGTAGTTCGTGGAAGTTGTAGGCGGCAGCTACGTGTAGCGAGGACCCTGTACAAATGAAGTCGCCATCTTTGTTACATATCGGAAACCTGGAGCAGTGGAATACAAAGTCCCGGGTTGGTGCTGGAAGTGCAACGGAGAGATGTGAATGTTCTGCCCATCGATCGTCTGAGTAAGGCAGAAAAAAGGGATTTTCGTCGAAGATGTCAAAGTAGTTCTCTTCATCTTCCAATTTGTGTAGATTGAAATGCAACAGACGTGCAACGCACGTAGAAGCCATCATTTTATGTGGGTCAGGGTCCTCGCGTTTCAAGTAGGGCTCCAGAAAGTCCTTGGCCGTGTAGTCTACACGAAGCGGTCAGCTTGGATTGAATTGTAAAAATGCCAAAGCACACTTACGAACGAGTCGAACCAGTTTACTCTTAGGCTCAAAGGTCACCAGGCCGCAGCACAAGGACAGAAGAGTTGGACCATCGATGAGAAGTTCACGGTCAAACTCAAAAGTCTCAGGGTCTACTGCGATGGCGTATCGGAGGTCGTCCATTTTCAGGGACTTGAGTCCATGCACCAGCCACGTAAGTGCGCGTTTGGCTGTGGCAGCCTGACTGTGCGCCTCTACCCGGACCATGGTTGTCTGGTACATGGCTTCAACGCCAATTGGGAGTGTTTCTACCGCTTTACGCAGCCCATGGACGTTGACGCATACTGCAAGCATATCCAGCTGAAGAGAGGCAACGAGGAACCTGTCCATGCATTTTAGAAGCAGAGCGTGAATTTTGACGCACAACTCACATGCCAGAGGATTTTTCGATAATTGCTTTCACGACCCATGTCTTGAATTCGTCGTTTGCAAGTAGCCCTTTAAGTGTTGGTATCTGGCGAACCTTTTCCTCGATGAGTCGCTCGATGTCCGCATCCTGGAGAATGATGCTGAAGTGGTCTGCTGTTGGAACGTTGTCTTCGAGAAGATGTAGAGGGCGCGATGTTATGAGGAGGTTAATTGGCAGTTGGGAAAGGGTATCGAGAAGCTCGAATTGGGTAATTGATTTGGCTTCGTCCAAGCCGTCCAACGAGCAGAACCTCTCGTCAAAGAGATTGGAGGTGAAGATTTTCTCGAGGACGCCGACCAGCTCTTGCT
>ML210553.1:0-16742 GCA_004369085.1 Coprinopsis marcescibilis | reverse complement strand
AACTGACATTCCGCTTTCCATGTGCCTGGATCAAAGACGGCTTGAGAATGTCATTGACCCACCACCTATCGTTCGTACGGAAGCTTTCCCAGCACAGTTGGGCTCTATCATGGATCTGGCATCCCTTCCTGCTTATAGACGTCTGTACCCTCCGGCTCAACCAGAAACATTGTCGACGGTGGAATTCCTTTCATCCCATTCTCTAGGGGTCAAGACTTGGCCCTGGGTTGGGTTGGTAGCTGGCTTTCCTGAATGCTGCCTCTTCGATAAGCGCCAGAAGATTATCGTGGTAGCAGCTGACGAGTGGAGGATCAAATCAGGTTCCGGCTCACATACCGCGTCGGTCAAAGGACGGCCCTCCCCTGCAGTCAACAAGGTCATTAGACTGATGGGCCAAGACGAGAACCAGCGTATTCCTTCAAACTCGTTCTTCAAGTGGGAGAACAGGGCATACCAGTTCAACGCTTGGGTGAGTAACCAAGTCTATTTCTTCCTTGCGAGCACCAAAACGTCATTTTTGTAAAAAGCTTGGGCCTATTCTGCAGATGGCAAAGGAGCCGGATGCTTGGGAAATTGAGGTTTGGGACCAGGACAGACTGGTAAAGGCATGCCTAGGATCAAGGGACAGGGAGGCACTTGAACTGGCGGATATTGTCTACGGAGGAATTGATTGGGACGTTGACATCTCGCAAGTCGTTCTCTTCCTATCCCCAAGAGCAATGATCTTACCCTCTGAATGCAGAAACCAACGACTGGATATTGCTAGCTACCAAGCAGTGTTTCTGTACCTGGCAAAGCTATCAGAGGGAATCACTGTCTGGCCCAATCCATCCGAGATGTACATCCGGTCTTCCAAGATTCGACTGAATCACCACCTACGCTACGCATCTCTCAGTCTCGGAAAGGATCCGCCGCAGAGCATTGTCCTGGCGGATGAGGAAGAGGAGAAGCAGTGGTTGCAACGGATCTGCGTCCAAGGGTTCCAGGCGGTCCTAAAGCGCGACTTTTCCGACTGCGGGAAGCATGTTTTTTTGCCAGGGTCGAGCTACGGAGATTCGGAGAAGAGGATGAAGGAGATTCGGAAGGAGGAAGCCAGGTACTGGGACAGACAGACTGGTGCTCCATTGGGTGGCAAGTCCTTGCTGTTTCCTCGACCAAAGTGGTTGGTCCAGCCCTATGTCAGAGAGTTGACACAGTGCGTGGAAATCAGGGTGTTCATCATCAGGGGCAACGTTCTGCGGGTGGTGTCGACCACCCCGCTTGGCGGACCGGGGGACGGATTCAGCTGGGAGGAGCCACTTTTACCCCCTATTGCCAATCTGGAGTGAGTGATGGAGCTCTGAAGATGGGGGGTTAGTGACTGATGGCTTGCAGCGACGACCAGGTTTTGAACTGGGGTGTTCGCAAGAGCTCTGCTTCTGTTGCAGACGCCTCTCGAGAATGGGAACTGGAGGCGGTAAACTACCTTGACAAGCTGATCCTGGTAGAGGAGCGAAAACATCCACTGCGCTCTGGCCTTCGGCTGTTTGCCAGGATGGACATGAGCATTTACAAGAGTGCAGCTGATGGCAAGTACCATTACTTTGTTAACGAGGTTCACAGAGGGACGAGTACGGACTGGTTTGCGCATGAAGAGTCTGAAGCCAGGCTTGAATTGCTGTGGAAAGAGCTAGTTAAAGGTCTATACTATGCTACTTTTTCTCACTACTTGTCCTCTGTACCTGAAGCTCCTCCCTGCACCTGATTCCCCAATTTATCCTTGCTCCAGTCTACCTAGTACCAAAACAATTAAGATCTAAACAAACAAAAACCCCCAAAAAAGTACTTGCAAGAGTGGAAGCCATTTCTTGGGATCCCAATATATTTCCCAGCCTCATCGTATTGGCTGTCCCCGCACCAATCAGGTGGCATCTCTTTGGAACAAGGGAAATACTTTCTATAGTTGCCAAACACTTTTCAATCCTTTAATCACCCTTGCTTTAAAAAAAGTCACATGCTCGCTTACAGTACTCTGTTTGCTCATCCAGCAGGGAGGAAACAGAGGCAGGTTTATTTTCAGCGGGCATTCTAGGCTACTTTCTAGTCAACCCCTGAGCCTTGTAGTCGGTCTTGCTGGGAGTCTGGTGGTTGCAAGTGGCAGCAATCCAGTTTGCAAAGTCGGGGTACAGTCCTGGGTGGTCTCTCCCAAGCGTGTTCCGAGGAGGCGGGCCGCCTGCGTCTGGGAAAAGATGTCAGATGGAGATCCTTGGGCGCCAAAGCCTTCCAGCTCACCAAATTCCTCGTAGAATCCAGCAGAGTACTGGCGGATTATCTTTCCTGGCCTGGAGGGATCTTTAGGGGGGGGGTTAGGCGAGGAGGGACGGTTGGCTCTGGCACCGTTCTCACCAGTTGTATCTTTGTACGTCAACGGCATGGTTTGAATTGGAGGTCATGGTACGGTTTACAAGGAAGGCTGATTATATAGAATCCCCTAATCTTCTTCCTCGGTGCCATCATCTTCCTCTACCTCGCTTCTCAAAGACGGGTCGTTATCCTCGAACCACTTGCTGGCCCATTCAAAAGTATCGTTTCCCAGCGAGATCCGCAAGATTTGCAGAATCAAGGCCCTGCCAGAGTCGTGGCTCGTCCTTCTCCAATTACGGAGGACAAGCACAAGGGGATGATCCTCTGGAGCCCCGTACCTCTCTCTCCACTTGTCAGCGAACCCTTGGGTGCTCTGATCTATTTCTCTATTGATCTTGTTGTAGAATGCAAGGGTTAGGTGCGAGTAGAGTGAAGACCTCTTGGTAAGGGTGCCAGCAGTGGCCGGTATCAAGACGGTCTGTATGAGGGCGCTAGCGCCAAACTGAGGCCGTGTCAGACTAGTGCAAAAGAGGCAGCAAAAGTGGCTCACCCTCTGGTATAGACGGAGATAGGTTGCCTGTTGTCGGTGCAGCTTTACCTCCTTTTTCCTAAACTCGCGCTTGGCCTTTTTCTCCAGCGTCCTTCCATCCGTTCTTAGCCTCCAAACGGCCAACTCTGCCGCATAGACTTTTTCAAAAGTGGCGGTGATGATCTGGCCAAGGAAGCGTCTTTGCTTTTGGACAAGATACTTTGCATACATTATCTGCAGCATGCCCCCAATGACGTTTTCGCACCATCTGCCAATCGCCGAGGATTGCGAGGTGCGATGGATGATCTTTCAATGGGGTTTAGCACTAACCCCACTGGTGAGAGAACTGGGGCCTACCTGTCTCAGCGCAACCGCCTTTTTGAGCTCGCTCCCCTCTGCAAGGGCTGCTTGGATTTCCTCGTTAAAGTCACTCGGTGCATAGGTCTTGGGGCTCAGGATCTGTATCTCCCGATGGACCTGCGCATCAGAGACTGCAGGCCAAATTACATGGAGCTTGGAGAGTGCCAAAACCTCGGTATCAAACTGCCCGCCCTGGGTGACAGAGGCGATCCCGGACATGGCGCTTCTGAAGGTGATGTCAACATCGTCCAAGGAGGTGACAATCTTGGTCATCGCTTCCTCAAGTTTCTATGCAGCAGGGGTGAGATGTAGCTGACAATGGTGCATATTCATCTCCTTACCTCTCGTCGCTTTTCCTCCCTGACAAGCTTTGGATTGGGACGGTTACCTTGGCTCCCAGATTCTAGGCGGGTTTTGAATCAAGGCGGTAGTAGAGAAAGCGGTTGAAAATACCGTCGTCAGTGATCCTGCCATCCGTTTCTTCGCCGTATTCGCTCAAGGCGCCCAGGCCCGCCAAGGTAGTGGAGATTTGGCGCTTGTATCTCATGATCCGTTCGATATCCGGTTTTGCCTCGTCTGGGGTTGAACCGTCGAGCGAGTCCCTCCATTCTCGGACCCGTTTGCCTAGCAGTGCTGCCTTTCGGGTTGCTGTAGCCAATTCAGAAAGGGCGTCCATGGTGGGAGAGGTGAGAGGGACCGCCGTGAGAACTTGGCTTTTTATCGTATCCCTTGGTCCCCCGCTGTTCCCAACCAAGTCTTGTACTCCCCCCCCTCCCCCCAGGATCTCTCTCGAAAATCAAAGCATAGTGTGTATATACATCTAAAATGCAATATACTGTAATTTAGGTCTAGGCGGTTTTGACCAGGCGCCGGCGTTGTACTTTTTGTCCTGATCCCTGCGAGAGGGACCGTGAGAAGGGAAATTTCAGCGCATATTTAAATCCCCTGCTGCTTTCAACACTCTCCCTCTCCTTTCATCCATCCCACACCATGCAGCAAGATTGCAGCAGCTGCCCTTTCAGCGATAAGCTTGTCTGTGGCTGCGATGCCAGCTGTGTGAGCGTTACCTTGGTTGGTAGGCGTGGGCTTGGCTGATCGAACTTGCCAGACCTGTGGTATATTTGTCAACATCAGGGATCTGCTGGGATCTGTCGAGGTGGATGGCCGGGCTGTTGGTAAAAGGGATGGCAAGCCAGACTATGAGTTCCGCCATGTGAGTTGCATCGCTCCCAATGCTTGGCACTGCTCAAAGTCTATTGCCAGGTTTCGTTTTTTGCTCAAGTTGTATCGGTCAGGAAATGCTCTCAGGAAGACAAGGGCTTGGAGCCCGTCTACGTCTTTGAGCTCACAAATGATTCTTTGGGAGATATCATCATAGGGGGCCTTCACTGCGACTCTGGCTGGGAGGAATATTTGCGGTGGTTCATGTCCGTGCTTTCTTTACATTGTGGCTACTCTTGACACTGTTTCCAGCCCTACAGATGGCAATCTCGCAATGTCGGTCGTGCGTGGTGAAGTAAAATACCACAATGGCCTTCCAGTTGTACATATCAAGGCGATATCTTACCTAGATAGCTACAAGGAGCTGTATTGTATGATGGGGGATCGTGTTTACGATGATATGTGAATTAAATTATTCGAGCGGAGCTCGAAACCTCTTGTGGGCGGCTATTAAAAGCCTTTTTGAACAGAACCCATCGCTTGCACTCTTTTCCGTTTCCCCCATTGCCCAGCCCCCACAAAAAGGTCCTTTGAAATCACCGGTGAATGTCCGCGATGGCTAATCCATGGTTTCTTTCATAGCCCAAGGGTCGAGGAAGCAGAGTCTGGTAGGTTTTGCTGGTTGTATGCGCTATCTTTCTGCTTATATGCGCCTTGTTTCCTCTTATATGCGCGTATATGCGCCCTTCAGCTCAAGAATATGGCATACAGGCACCAGGATTTCAAGGTGTGCCGGATGTAGTCCCCTTGCAGCCCTTGTATACTGACGATTGCAAAGCTCAAGTGTCGCTGGTGCCACCCTGAAGACCAGCACTTTACATACTACCCCCTCTATACCCACCTGGAACGGCTGGTTCAACAGCGTACGATGCTTGTCGAAAGCCGTGCACCCCTTGTCGACATTCTCCGCGCCAACTGCCTTGTATGCCTCGGCATCACCAAACAGAACGCCCGGCACGACTGTGTGGTCACCTTCAACAGGAACGGCTGGCCCCTTCATCCTGATTTCGAAACCCTGGCGTCACGCGTCTTTGAACTTTCTCGTGAGATTGACGCGTTTGTTGTTGGGAAAGAATCGGTGGTCGACAGTGTTGTACACAACGAGCTGGCGGATATGCCCATTGGTCGTAAGCCGACTCTGCATGCTGGATAGTACGTGTCTAATTCTTATGTTTGTGCAAGACTAACGATTTTCTAGCTATGGAAATCTGGGCGCCTATATCATTGGGTCTTGCCTCACCCTTATCGTTGGGAGGACGGTGATTGAAATCAAGGATACCCCGCTCGCCGGACTCGCGTTTCAACAGTTCTTCCTGCTACCTTGGGTCGCCACCAGATTGATCTCAGAGGATCTTGGCCTTGACTTTGACCAAGCGCACAAGGCCATGGTGCGCAGCTCCCGCATGAGTGAGGGCCTTCATGTTTGTCCTGATAATGGGAATGAGGTGCACGATCACGCTATTGAAAGTGCATTCCAGGTCTGGGTTCGATAGCATTGTATATTAGTAGTCGTGCGTGAGAATGTGCTCCGATTAACTATAAAAAAAGCTTTGCCCCCCCCCCCCCCCTCTCTCTCTCTCTTGCTCCCTAACCCTAAGATGAACAACAGGATGTAAGCATCTTGGATCTTTGTTCTATCAAAATTAGAGCTTAGGCGGTTTGACTAGCTGCGCTCAATGCAAGTTTTCCACCGATTCCTTTCAACATGCCGACATTTGTGTTATGACGTTCAT
This sequence comes from Coprinopsis marcescibilis, assembly GCA_004369085.1. Taxonomy (NCBI): domain Eukaryota; kingdom Fungi; phylum Basidiomycota; class Agaricomycetes; order Agaricales; family Psathyrellaceae; genus Coprinopsis; species Coprinopsis marcescibilis. The sequence goes on along the minus strand of ML210553.1, from coordinate 10,556 downwards.
GGAGGTCCCAACCCCCAACTTTACAGCCTCGCGGTACGCTCATAGAATCGAGCCCAAGGTGTTTGGATGTCCTTTCTGCAATGAAAGGTGTCAAGGTCCCTTTTCTCTCATAGTAAGCGCCATAGATATTCCCAAGTGAGCGCCAGAGGTCTGACCGCTATAGAGGGACCACATTTCAAACTGCAAAGGCTGGGTGGGTTGTCTCGCAGCACCTGTTGTCCATCGGCTGATCCAGTTCTAGTCTACCCCTGGGCAACAATCGTCCGAGTGAGTGGAGCGGAACCTTGCTCACCCTTGGCTAAACGATCCATTTACTAGCTTCCATGAATGCGGCTGGCCAGGGGACAGCAATGAGCACTATCAAAACTGCGTTGTATCTATTGTTCAGATTGTGATACCGCACTGCACTGTGCCTCTGGATCTTCATCGAAACAGGCGAGGTGATTTCGAATGCCCATTTTGCCGGGAAATGATCAGCTCTGCTGCCGACTTGCAGTTGATGCACCCTGCCCAATGCCATACCTGGCGGGTCCTGGACTGGCCGGCGGATGACTGGAAAAAGTGGGGAAGCTCTTGGAGGGAGATCGACACTCGGTACCCATCTGGTCCCCCGAAACGCTTGCCACACCCGTCACCCAACAGCATGCAGTGGTATGATTATTTGTGCGTCACCGTAAGTTTATAGTGCCGTGCCTCTCCAGGTCTAGCTGTCTGACATTTCGCCAGACCTCTTCCCCTAGCTTGGAGAATGTCTGGTACGGGGCAGGGGCGTCGACGTCCAACGAGAGAGACCCACAAGGACCCACGCCGGCTCTGTCGCCCGGTCTTTCGTATGCGGATACGCAAGGACCCACGCCGGCTCTGTCACCCGCTTTTTCATATGTGGATACGCAAGGACCCACGCCGGCTCTGTCGCCAGGAATTTCGTATGTGGATACACAAGGACGCACGCAGGCTCTGTTGCCCGCTTTTTTGTACAAGACTCCAGAGCTTCTTTCCACCGGCAGCAGATCCTACCGTCCATCCGAATCTCCTACCCCACAACCTCGGCCTAGCAAAAAGACCAAATCTGCCATCAAACATGTAATTGACCTCACCGCAACTCAGCCAAAGGAGCTATGAATTGTACATTAATTGAGAGAATCACTAATCCTCTTCAAGAAGCCTGGGTACATCGCTAAACCCACGGTCGTCGCGTGAATTCACAAGACCGTAGCAAAGATTTTGATATTGTGTGCTTGAATGCCCTAGCGTAATGTTAATGTTCAGAGTAGAGAAAAGAGTGCATGTCCACCTACAGGAAGACACAGCATCATCCTCGATTATGCCAGCCCGTTCCTCCTTCCTTGGGTTTGGCCAGTCACTCCTATGATCTTCCTCGCTGGCATAATATACCCTTGGCGAGTTATCTAGCAAATCATGAGCTTTTTGGGAAACACAAAACACTGGTAAAAGTCACTCACTGACGTGATTAAACTTTCCGTGCCAGTGTGCCATGACCCCCAGCCGCTTCGCCTTGTCTTCTGCACTTTCCATCATGATCGTGTTAGGCTTCCGACTCCATCGTTTTCCAATGAACTTTTCCCAATCCGCTCTGTCGTCTGGGGGAGGGGTTGGGCTTTTATCCATCTCGATCTCGTTCTCCTCCTGCTGCTCTGGCTCTTGCAACAGCACTTCCGCCCTCGCCCTTCTCTGTGGAAGAATCCGGGTGGAAGTGCTAGCAAAGTTCCTGTTCTCGTACTCTTCGTCGGTCAACCTCATCCTCTTGGACGGCGGCAAATACTCGCTGGAGCTTGACAATGCCGTTTCTGCTTCGTGTCCCATGACCTCTTGCCTCCAGCGATCGGAGAATGGGGGAGGGTTGCCCCAGCCCTTCTTCTTCTTCTTCTTCTTCTTGTTTGGATCCTCCGTCGGTGGGTTTGGTGACATCGTTACTGTACAAGTTGTAATCGGGCTTTGGTCGTTGACCTTTCTCGTGCTCGTGAGAATGTTTTTCCTTGTTGATTGATGGTATGTTAAAATATTTTTTGCTCAACAGACATCAGCGCGCCAGCAAGGTTGTTCCCAGACCACGGTGAACGGCGTCTTTTGTCCAAAATGCGATACCAGCTGGTGTCCGGACGGGGCGATAAATCAGCACGTTTCGCGGAGCCAGCTGGCTTCCTCCTGCTGCCCGATCCTGTCGTGTCTATCACTTGCTCTGGTGGTTGAACGGCGTCTTTTGTCCAAAACGCGATACCAGCTGGTGTCCGGACAGGGCGATAAATCAGCACGTTTCGCGGAGCCAGCTGGCTTCCTCCTGCTGCCCGATTCCTGCCTTTCCACATCCCAGTTTACAACGCAACAAACTGTTGTAGTGAGTACCCATTCCTCCACTCCAACCGACTTGGCCAACCCGACCACTAGATAACACCGCCCTAACTACGTTACCACCGTCCCACTACATTTACCACTGCCCATCGTAACCCGCGCCCGAGAATAATGATTCAAACGACCGAGTTGAGGATGAAGTAACGAGAGCAGCTAAGATATCTTTGCACATTGGCAGTACCCAGCGGAGTGAACAATGTTATCAGTAACTAGTACAACGATCCGAGCCCAGCATAGGGACCCGCGAGACAGGTGGCTCCCAGTAACGACGATCCGAGCCGAACCCAGTACTGGCCAGAGCGGGCGCAGTACCGAGCACGACGGGACCCTAACCCTAGGCACTCTCGCGCGCGCGAGATTGAGGTGGCTGTGCTTACCGAGCAGTATGGCCACAACGGCCGCAGTACCAACGATCCGAGCAGAGCTCAGTACTGACCACAACGATCCGAGCCCGGACCGGACCCTAACCCTAGGCCTCTCGCGCGCGCGAGATTGAGGTGGCTGTGCTTACCGAGCCCAGCCGAACCCAATACCGAGCATGACGATCCGAGCAGAGCCCAGTACCGAGCACGACGATCCGATCCCAGTACAGACCTCAACGATCCGAGCCAGGACCGGACCCTAACCCTAGGCACTCTCGCGCGCGCGAGATTGAGGTGGCCATGCAACGGTGCAAACCTTGGCTCAGTAGTGTGGAGATGGTATACTGGGCATCTGCGGTATGATGTTATTTATCATAGAGTAATAATCACTTGGGGGCAGCTCTTGGGCAGCGCACAAAGATACATTGTGTGAATTCAACGGCAAATACAATGTTCTACACGGCAAAAAGGTGGCTATTCTTGCCCCACTGAGTCTTGTAGCCCCAGCCTTCTGGCTTGTCATAAAGCTCTTTGAAGCTTTCCTTTGGAAAGAAAAAGACAGAGCCAATTCGACCAGGTGAAATCTGATCCCTTTTATCCTCTTCGCTGGGCTGCAGTGCTTGATACGGGGCTACCATGTGGTATAGATCGCTGGAGTAGAAGATGCAGACTTCCCCGGGCAGATACCTGTGTCGCCATTCAGTGCCTGGCGAGCCGACAAAACAAAAGTTACTCACGCAAGTTTAGCCCCAAACTGGGGAAAGAGCATCTCTGCGCCGCTGTATCTACCCACACCAAAGCAGACAGACGGTCCTAAATCTTGCCTGTCCTTGTGGAGCCTTCCCTGAAGTTTGAAGATCACTGCGCGCCCAAGAAATGGGCCCGGATCTTCTGGCAGCCATACCCCAGCATCGAATGCAAGCCTGTACCTTTCGTACCAATGAGGGAAAGCATGTTTGAACATGATCCCAAGTATCACCGCTACTTCTTTCGTCAGAGAATGGTAGCTTCCCGCTGCTGCCGCTGAGGTGCTGCTGTGGGTTATGTCGCCGGATATGAAAAGACCCTGTAGAGTGGCCAGGTCAGCGGCTCAATACGATGTTCCAGGGAGGTTGGAATACTCACTTTTTCTGGTTGTCCCTGTTGAATCCAACCATGTACAATATGGGCCACCCCCGGTGTCTCACCGGGTTGGACACCTGCCTCTCCATCCCTATCATGTCTTGTGGGGTCTATGAAGGAGACCCTTACATCTGAGCACAATGCTTGAGCCGCTGCTTGATAGCGGGTGCACTGCTCGGTCTACCAAAAGGTTATTAAAACAGGAAATAAAAGAGGGTATCAAAGCTCACCGTTAGCCCATCCTGGATTGGGGTGAGTGTCTCAATCTTGTTTCCCAACAACATGGCCACGTCCAGGTCTGCCTGGGTCCTTCCTACGAACTGCTCTTCGGCAGTTATCGTCACGTAGTCTTCGCCCCCTTTTTTCTTCTTATATGCAAGTCAGATATCTCAAACCTTGGAATAGTACCCGTCCTCACCTTGTTGGTCTCGTTTCGGTAGACCCTTTGACCGAAATAAAAAAGGAGTGGGGTGTTGTTGGCATCCAGCCAGATACCAGAGGTAGCCTGCGGCGCGATGGTAGGGTCGAGCAGACGCTCACACTCTGCTTGAATACCTTGGAATTCTTCAGGGGAGAGCGGCTGCTTCAGCTCCTCATGGGTCCTGTCCAACTTTATCCTTGTTGCATGTTTTATGAACAATCGCATCCGGCGCTCAGTCAGTCCCTCCAGCTTCTTAAGCCTTTTGGCCTTGCTGAGTACTCTATTGTTCTGGGGGGCTGCCTCTGGTAGGCCCATCGTCATTGGATTGGCAGCACCCGTCTTCCCTTTTTTAGGGCCAGGGTGGCTTGTGTTGATTTTCTGTAGAACATTGTTACAAAAATGCAAAAGCCTCCAGGCGTCAAACACTCGCCTTGTTCACGACTTTGGGCATCTTCGGCATGCGGTGGGAGTTGCATATTGCACAATATCAAAAAAAAAAACAAGCGAAACATATTTGGTTCTGATTGTCACTTCCGAAATGGGAAAGCCACCGAGCCCTCTGCTACGTGTCAAATTTGCATTCCCACACACCCCAACTTGGTTTTTTTCTTTGATCAGCTCTGCTAGAATGACCGGTGCTTTGGAGATTTTCATGGGAAGCGATCTCCGGACATGCTACCATCGCTGCCATCGATCAACGGCTGATCGTCGGCGCCCTTCTGGCAGTGAAACGCTCGGCCTTTGGCGCCCGTAAGTAGCTTGAGAGTATCATGAATGCGATACACTAACGCCGGTCAAGGGCTGGAAATGGCCAAACAAGAGAGGCCAACGCATTGCACCAATGTCAGGCTGACGGTACCAAATGCCTGGTGAACCCGACTGATGGAGAAGGGAGGCCATACCCAGGTTGGGGGCATATTCGGCCAGAAGAGTTTATCAAGTTTGGACGCCGCATTTACCAGACGTGCAACAAGGAACAAACGTGCCTAGCAGCACTCAATCTGTACAAGCTGGCATGGAAGGAGCGTTATGGGCCCAATTCCGAACCGTACCTCTTGGAGAACGAAGTGATCCCCGATCTCGCATTGGACTCTAGGTACGAAGTTGATGTTTGGATACCTTGGCTGCCTTTGCTTGGCCAGCAGCGTGTAGATGCTGGGATAGCTGCGCCTCCCCTGGTTGTTCACCGTCGCCAAGTCAAGGCCCCTGTACTGCCATCCAGCTTTTCCGGGACGGCGGCAGGACCTTCAAGCAGCGCTCTAGGCCCCCCGCCCCACATTTCCACCCGAGCACCTTTGAGAGCCCAGGTTGGATCTTTGACCGGCGCCGGCGCCCAGGGTGGATCATTGGGGTTGCCCTGCGCTTCGGCCAGAGAGGCTGCAAGACCGTCGACTGCTGCCGGCTCACCTTCACCAAACGTACAATCCCCTCCGCCCCGCGCTTCGACCAGAGAGGCTTCAAGACCGTTGACAGTTGCAGGCTCGACTTCACCAAACGTACAATCCCCCCCACCCCGCGCTTCGACCAGAGAGGCTGCTGCCGGCTCGACTTCACCAAACGTACAATCCCCCTCGCCCCGCGCTTCGACCAGAGGGGCTTCAAGACCGTTGACAGTTGCAGGCTCGACTTCACCAAACGTACAATCCCCCCCACCCTGCGCTTTGACCTCCCCAGCTCTATCATATGTTAGCGGTGATGCTCCCAGTGGTGGAAAAGCTCCTGTTCCTGCCACCCCTTCCTTGCGCCCTAACCCCACTCACCAGAGCAAGGCTGCTCAAACCGACCCCACCCCTGTACCAGATTCCGCCCCACGAGAGCCAACTCCGCCTCCGGTAGTCAAAAACCATGTCACATACCTGATGGAGCATTCCCTTGGGAGAGATTCAACACCGGATGGGCTACTTCAGCTCAAAGACCGTTTGGATCTCGATGATTTTCCACGCTGCGCGGCCTTGAAGACGGTGGTGGTGATCAGTCCTTTTTGGAGACAGCAAGGCGCTTCATCCCTGGTTGTCTGTGACTTTCCTTGTCACCTGGTCGAACGCATCCGCAAAGTGGCCAACATTGACCACCATGTGGAACCTACACGCCCAAGCGCTCCGGTGAACACAGAGGGCGAATGGACCTGGACAGAGGTAGAGCACGAGCCACCCGTGGACAAGACCACCGATGATCACACGTACTTCACGCCTGTTTTTGAGGAAGGCTCGGCAAAGCCGGTGAGGTACGTTGTCTTGGATAGAGAATGTCGACAGCATGTCTTGCCAACTCTTATGGGGCGCTACAAGTGCAATGCCTCCGTGAGTGACAAAGAGTTTTCCTGGACGGTGCTTCCACTGACGTGCCATGTTAGATGGGGATCGCATTGCAGATTCTGGACGACGCCGAATCGTGGGAGTGCTATCTCATGCCCTGGCACGAATATGAGCAAGCGGCATGGAAAAATGGGAAAACCGGTGCAGGATTTGTACTGGAAAATGCAGAAGTGATTGTCGGAGGATACAGCTGGGAAGGGGACTGGATGTGAGTGCGTTCATGGCTTCAGGGAGGACAACCGACTGATCTGTGTGCTCTAGGGGGTCAGCCAAGGAACTGTTCAACTACACCCCCAAGCAGCTGGAGGCGATATTCAAGTACTCTTTCGACTTGTCGTTGAATTGCTTTTTCTGGCCCCCGCCCCTCGAATGCCTGAGCCACTCATCCCATCTCCTCCTCAATATCCACCTTCAGGACATTGCAAGGGCGATGGGCACACAGGTTCCTACCTATATCATTCCTACCCCCTACACAATGTCAGAAATCATCGTGCGGATCATTGGCGGTGAGCTGAAGGCGGTTGTCAAGCGGGACCTCTCCGAGTGTGGCAAGCACTGTATTCAAGCAGGGTTGGGGGAAACAGAAGCCCTGGACATTTATTATAAAACAAGATCCGCGGATGACCGTTTCTTCCGAGATCGGCCAGAGTACTTTCGGAGTCCAATGTGGTTTCTCCAGCCCTACGTCAACGAACTCAAGTCGATCGGCGAATATAGGTTCCTTTTCATCAATGGGTGTCTTCGGCACGAGGTGGACCCTCACCCCGTAACCTTACAAGGCCGGGGGATCAACACTCATATCAGCCTACCACCGCTTGCCCAGATATCGTAGGTTATGTATCCTCTGTTTACCAGCCAACCGCTGACATTGTTCTCAGTCGTAAAGTCTACCACCAATTGGCATCAAAGAGGACTGTTCCCAGGTTTGACTATGGTGTTACATCCAAGGAGATACACGTCGAGGCACTCAAGGTTCTGGACAAGCTGATAATCTCTGAGGAGAAAATATCAAAGCTCCCCAGCTCTCTGCGGCTTTTCTGTAGAATCGACATGTCCATTTTCAGGCGCCACGACAACTCCCTTGGGTACTTTGTAACCCAGGTTCGCAGATCCCACCCCGCCCACTGGTTTATTGGCGAAACATACCCCCAGGTCGTGTATTTGGGAATTGTGCAGCACCTCTTGGACACACTATACACGGCGGCGTTGGATAGGTTTTATGACCGAGCACGGCCACACCCTATTATCGAGACGTAAAATAGCACCATCTTTTATACATCTTGTTCCTGAGCATTACTGTATGGAGCCGAGCCGAGCCGAGCCGAGGACTATGAGAGGCTCGGTTTGGCATTCAAATACCCAGAAATGGTATCAAAAGATGGCCGATCGACACAAGGAAGCAGGAACCCGGGGGCGCTTCTTTTCAAGGCTTTAATTTCGCGCCCCAATCTTATCCTGAACGTGAAACCGTTTTTTCCTTTCGACCACCAATGACCTTGCAGCCCAAAACCGAGTGAATACCGTGTTTTCTCTTGCTTATACATGGCTCAATGAATATAGGTGTGACGACTGTCAATGCTCCCTCAAGAGCCTTGACCACTTTGACAAGTGCTTGATAAACTCATTCCGCGTCCCCAACTACAATTTCCTACAATACCGAACCATCACCAGAACCGAAAAACACAAGGTCAAGTGTAGCTTCTGCATGCAGGACTGCGATGGGGGGGCCGTTTCATTCGTGGTACGTTTACGCTTGGGCCAAAGTGTTTCCGCTTACGATCTTTTTCTCATCAGCTAAACCATCTTCCCGACTGTGAAGAATGGGTTTGGCTCTTTTTTTCTTTTCTCTATAAACACCAGCCAATGATCGTTGTCAGAAATTCAGCGGAAATCGGTCGCCAATCCCAGAGGTTCCGACTTGCGAGAGATGCCGGTATCCTAAAGAGAGCATGTCGCATTGGCAGCATTGCATCAACAACCAAGTTCAGCTGTTCCTTCCTTACTGTACCATGGACGTCGTGGTCAAGCGCGCCTTGGATGAAGAAGAGCTTCAGTGCCCCCTCTGCAACGTACCGATGGAAAACGCCTTGGTCTTGCAGACTATACATCATAGCGATTGCCAAACGCTTAAAAATCTCGACTGGCAGTGCGCTGACATGAAGATATGGTACAACGCAGTGATGGCATTGGACACTGTGCACGGGGACATATTTGAAAAGAGGAAATTGGCAAGAAAGTGCGAAGAAGACAATCATTTTGACAGAATGTGGGGTCTCGATATCCCTAGCAGTGACGGAGAGGTAAGAGTGCTTGTTTTGGACTAGAGACCGCTTTCAACAAACACTATCTATCCAGTACGAAATCAAACAAGCGGCCGATAGCTTGGTGCTGAACAAAACGGAAGAGGAAAATAAACCTGCTTTGGCAGAGCCTACCGAACTCCTGATTTTGGTATGTCCTCTGGGCCTCCCGAAGGCTATCCGATATTAAACCTTTATGCAGACACCAGTGGAGTTTTCCCAATGGCGCACGTTCGATCCTGAACCCACATACACTGGGAACCAGCTCTTTGGACAGAGCCCTTCTCTTTCTCTGGACGACTTGTTCAGCTCTGACGGAGTGCCCAGCCCCCCAGGCGTCCAACAGCCCAAGCTCGACTCGGAGCTTGGAGATGCAGGGACGAGTAGCAAGAAAGGAAAAGCAACTTTGGTACGTTGTGTAGTTTCTGCTGCTAGCGGCGCAGCCGTATGAACCCTCTTTTCACAGAGGCCTTTGCTCCACAAATCCTCTCAAGATGCAAACAATGCTGGCGATTGGGAAGACCCGTGCTCGGAGGAGATGTTTGAGCTTGGCGATGTTGGAACCAGTAGTAAGCGAAAGGCGAGTCCTGCCCCAACCTTGCCAAGGAAGAAGGCCAAGAATGGTGATATGTGAGAGTTGGACAGCACATGAGAAACTCTGTAATATATAACTTTCATTTTTATCAGCCTGCCTCACCCACAGCCTCACCCTAGGGTGACCGGAGCCGGTGAGCATGAGCTCTAGTTACCGTATGGCGAGCGCTGATGAATAAGATGCGGATACGTTTCGCGCAAATCTGCAAGTATATCGATACAGAAAGAATGAGCCTATGGCGAAGCCAGAGATCAGAAGTAAACTTGTAGAGGCCCTTGTGCAAGAGCATTTGGCTGGACGGAGTGAGGAATTGGCGAGAGCAAACGGGTGGAAGGTAACTCTGGAAGAACTGGCATGGGTAATAATGTAGGTTGCAAGAGTAGCCCCCGATGTCCTTTGCTGATCAAACTTGAAACCTAGGGGCGCATATCATATCAGTGGGAGCGACAGCGAGCCGCATGTAACTGTGCGGGGAGTACATACAGACACGACTGGGCAATTGGTCGGGACTGCTGCTGCAACGCTTCACGTTTACGAGTCAGGACGCTGGGTGTTTCACCCTAATGGAGGGCGCTATAGCTTGCATACACATCCACGTCGAGGTAAACAGGGCCGGCTGAACTTGCAGATTGATTGCGAGTTGTTGGAGGAATAAAAATATCTTGGAATGCTATGCAAGCATACATGTATTGACGCCTAAGGCCTGAATTGTACATAGCAAAGGTTTTGTCAATTGCGATGGGTTTTGTTAAAAAGGGTTTAGGGCTAACGATCGCCATTTGCCGAGAGGCTGTGTTTGCAGCGTGGAGAGAGTGCGCGATTCGCAGTTTCTGGGCTTGCTGCGTCTCCTCAACGTCGGTTATACCATGGGCCCTTTGTTTTTCCACAGGTGTAGGTAGTCGTAATCTCATCTGGTTTTCGCATTCTCACCTTTTCAGTTCAATCCCTGGGTTTCGATATTCACCACTACATAGCTGGTGTTTTGGTCGAAAACTACACCGCAGAAGCTTTGGCTCGGCTCACAGAGAGCATGGGCAGGACCAGGGTTAGGGTTAGGGTTAGGGGTTAGGG